>PVJI01031041.1:0-13523 GCA_004026765.1 Micronycteris hirsuta
TGGCTTGCTGATCCCTGAATATTACTTTAATCTGGTCCTGTCTGCCACCGGATCTGAATTTACATCCAATGCTTTGTTATGAGTAGTCCTACCTGTTCTGCATAATCCCATGAATAATCAATCCTATGTAAATTGGCCCCTGATAAAAACCCTGGCTGGGCAAGCCACGAGGCTTTTTCCTGGAATTGGGAGGAATCAGTCACGTGGCCCCAGTCTCTCTTTCCCCGCGTGTCTCGGTATGAGATTCATACACGCATTGGGTCACGGTCACCCACGGGTATCGGCAGGCCCGATCTACCCCGTGTCACTTACCCAACCATAACCCTAACGCTAACCCAAACCCTAATCCTAACCCTAACCCTAACGCTAACCGTAGCCCTAACCCTAACCCTAATGCTAACCCTAACCCTAACCCTAACGCTAACCCTAACCCTAACCCTAATGCTAACCCTAATCCTGATGCTAACCCTAACCCTAACCATAACCATAACCCTGTAAAGGTGGAAATGCATTGGAAAGGTGGAAATGCAAATTCGCTGTATGAAATTATTTGCAATGGGGAAGTTAATTCAGCTTCAGAGGTTGACATATGGAACAGCCTACTACACAATCTCTGTCTGTATTGCATTACCCCGAAGGCTTCAGTGCAGTGTTTGAATATGCATGGGCTTATTTCGTATCATGGAAGATTTGGGAATGCTTACTAGCACAGAAAATCCTAGAAACAAACCCGCTTCATTATGAAATCAATACTTTTGCCTCAACAAAGATACAACATGTTGTATAGGAGGATATTTGATCGTGTCCAAAGTAAGATATGGTAAAGGAAGTCATATGTTTGTTTAGCCTTTCACTACAAGTGGTGCCGAAAATTTTCCTACTTCAAACCTGACAAAGTCCTATGCATCCATTCACTCATTTGCCTGTTTGAAAAGTGATTTCAGTAGCTCTTTTGCTATCAAACTTACCATTGAAGTTATCATATTTCAGAAAAATACTTAAATACAACTGCCGAAAACAGCACCTATTATCTCAGACACCACTCATTTCATCTCCTACTAAAATGAGTACATTCATTCGGTCTTATAAGCACTGCAGACAAATTTTGGTGAAAACCCACTTCATATGGAACACTCTCATTCCTGAGGGATTTGTTAAGTGTTCAAACACTTCGGTACTGTATTATCAGGGAGAAATGCATTTGGAGCACAGACAGTGGACTGTTTTATTCATATTCACTTTGACATTCACAAACCTGTATTGTCCAAGGCAAGTAGTAGACTATACATGGATGTCCTAGTTGGAGTACACTTTTCTGCTCAGAAGAATACATTGCAGAAAACTAATTCAGAAGCTTATTCTACTTCAAAGCTGACATAGTCTAGTGTGTCCATTCACTCATTTCTCAATGGAATAGTGATTTCAGTAGCTCTTTCACTATCAAACTTACTACGGAAGCAATCATGTATCAGAATGATACTTCGACAGAAGTGCTGGAAACAGCAGTTACGATCTCATACACCACTAAAATTCATCACATACTGAAATGAGTACCTGTGCCTCGCTTTACAAATGCTGTAGATGGCTTTTCCCAGAAACCCGTTTCATACAAAATTTTCTCATTCCCAAGTGGTTCCAAAGTTTTCAATCCCTTCACTACCATTTTATCAGCGTGAATCGCACTTGGAGTATGACAAGTGGACTATTACTTTCATATTCACTTTGATGTTCACAAACCTGTGTAGTCCAAGTCAGAGGGTAGACTCTACAGGCATGTTCTATTTCGGCTATGCCTTTCTGCTGGGAAGAATACATTGCAGAAAACTCTGGTCCAGAAGCTTATTCTACTTCAGTACTGATATAGTTTTATTCATCTTTTCACTCTTTTGCCCATGGAAGAGTAAATTCAGTAGTTCTTTTGCTATCAAACTTACCGCTGTTGTGACCATGTTTCAGAAAGATTCTTCACAAGAAGTGCTGAAAAGAGCAGTTATGATCTCATACACCACTAGAATTCATCACGTATTGAAATGAGTACCAGTACATGCAGTTATAAATGCTTCAGATGGGTTTTCATGGAAACATGCTTCAGATGCCATTTACACATTCCAAATGGCTTTACTGTATGGAAACATTTCACTAGATTTTTATCAGAGTGAAACGCACTTGGAGAATGGCAAGTGGATTCTTACGTTCATATTCACTTTGACATTCACAAACCTGGATAGTCCAGATCATGTAGTAGACTGCACATGCATGACCTAGTTGGGGTGTGCTTTAGTGCTTGGAAGAATATATTGCAGAAAACTGTGGTACAGAAGCTTATTCTACTTCGAAGCTGAAATAGTTCTCTTCATCCATTCACTCTTTTTAACAAAGAACAGTGATTCTAGCATCAATTTGACTATCAATCTTACCACTGACGTATTCATATTGCACAAAGATACGTAAACACATCTCCTGAAAACAGCATGTATTATTTCAGACACCACAAGTGTTCATCTCCTACTAAAATGTGTACAATTACATGGCATTATAAACGCTGCAGATGGGGTTTCCCGTAAATCCACTTCCTATGAAATATCCTCATTCCTGAGAGATTTTGAGACATTCAAACCCTTCACTACCATTTTATTATGTCAGACACCACTAGTATCCATCTTTTACTGAATGAATAAATTTATATGGCTTTATAAACATTGCAGATAGGTTTTCCTGAAAACCCACTTGGTATGAAATATTCTCATTTCTGAGTGATGTGGAGGTGTTCAAACACTTCACTACCTTTTTAATAAACATACTCCACTAGTGTTCATCTCATACTGAAATTAGTACATTTGAATGGCATAATAAACTCTGCAGATGGGTTTTCCCATGGCACATATGCACCACTGCACAAATGGTTGTGTCTGTGTTTATGTTCTTCCCAGTATTACACAGCTGACTGAACCATATGCTTATGTAACTTCAGTTCTGATTACATGAAGAGAAATAGTACACCAAGTGCAATGCAGAAATTAATTTGAGCTGGATTCTAAAGCTTCCAATGGAAACTCACACTGCCAACACTTTTGTCTGTCTATTAACATTCTCAGGTGTGAAAATAACCAGAATTTTATCTTCCAATCCATGTTCATTCCTATATTCTTCCATTGAACAAAGATTAAATAAATGGTTTTACACCAACAGAGCTCTTATTTTAACAAACTCCATTTGACGCCATCACATGTCTTCTTAAAGTTCGTGTTTTATCATGAATAAAAGCAACGTTGTACTTTACATAAAGAGGAGAATTTGTATTTATGAATTGTAGTGTCTTCAGATAAGCCTTCCCAAACCTCACTTGGCATGCATTAAACTTAAGCATGTTCAAACACTTCACTGTTGATTTCTGAGAAGGCAATGTAGGCTAAGAAGGAACAGTAGATTCTTCTACATACATTTTCCTCATAAACTTAAGTAACTTTCAGATTTAAAGTAACTTAAGACTGTACTTTCACAATCCTAAGCTACAATGTGTTTCTCTCCCTGAAACTGTACATTGACCTAGCCTAAACCTAACACTAACCCTAGACTCTAACTCTTACCCTAAACCACAGGCAACATATACAAGGCCTGCAGGCCAAAACTGGCCTTTCACCTTGTTTTATCCAGCCAGGCACCTTGTTTCTACCGGGTGGCAATGCTGAGCTACTTGCTCCTAGTTAAGGAATAGTTACATTTATACAGTCCTAAAATTACATTCAGCCCTTTGAAGTCAACCACGAGGCTGATGTGATCCCTGGAAAATTAGTTTGATACCCCTGCCCTAAACCTAACCCTAGGCCTAGCCTGTCGCGAATCCCGTCCCGTGGAATTTGTATGCTATGGTTGATGTGTAAATAAATTCACGTGGAGTATATAGGACTAGAAGAGCCTGGACTACATGACCCCCCTCTGATCTCAGAGAGAGGCCCCAAGTGCAGCCCTAACAGGCTTTTATTGTTTTTCCTGGGTACATTACATCAGAATGGTCTTCATTTACAATGCACAGATTCGCTTTAGGTGGTATACAGCCAGAAAGGTACATCAAAAGGATTACTTACAAAAATGCAAAGACAAGAGGTATGGCTGAACTTGAAAGAAGCCAGATATGCATTAGAATTTGTTCTTTTGATCCAGGGTGAGAGAGGTTTTTAGCAAGAGCAAGGCTTAACTCTAGGAAAGATGTAATCCTGATTTACCCACAGGAAAGCCCATTTTCACACATGTGGGGCCTACTTGCCAACACGCACTCCCCTTGTGTTTTCATGAGAGAGACAGGGCTACATTTCCATCATGCGTGGAACGGTTTTCCCTAACCTTAACCTTAACCATATCTGAGTTCTAAAGAGTCCTTTATTTCTATGCTTCTTTCAGCTCTATAAGTAACAACATTACCACACAATCTAGAAAAACAGAGTATACCCTGACACATGTCACTGTGCAAATGGTTCCTTCTATCCTCATGTTCTTCCCAGTATTACCTTCACAGATGACTGAACCACATGCTTTTGTGTAACTGCAGTTCTGATGACATGAAGGGAAATAAGAGTACATGAAGTGGAATGCAGTAATTAATTTTAGTCGCGTTCTAAAGTTTACAAAGTACACTCATTCTCCCCCTTCCTTTTTCCACTGATAAACCTCAATGTGATCTTTATTTCTGTGATTCTGTTCCTGTTCTAGTTGTTTCCTTAGTTTCTTTTTGTTTTTGTTTAGGTTCGGTTGTTGATAGTTGTGAGTTTTTTGTCATTTTACTGTTAATATTTTTGTTCTTTTTCTTAGTAAGTCCCTTTAACATGTCATACGGTAAGGACTTGGTGATGATGAACTCCTTTAACTTGACCTTATCTGGGAAGCACTTCATGTGTACTTCCATTTTAAATGATAGCTTTATGAGATAGAGTAATCTTGGATGAAGGTCCTTGTCTTTCACGGCTTCAAATATTTCTTTCCAGCCCCTTCTTGTCTGAAAGGTTTCTTTTGAGAAATCAGCTTATAGTCTCCTGGGAATTCCTTTGTAGGTAACTGTCTCCTTTTCTCTTAATGTTTTTAAGATTCTTTCCTTATATTTAATCATGGGTAATAAAATTATGATGTGCCTTGGGGTGTTCTTCCTCGGATCCAACTTCTTTGGGACTCTGAACTTTCTAGATTTCTTGGAAGTCTAGTTCCTTTGCCAGATTGGGTAAGATTTCCTTCATTATTTTTTCAAGTAAGTTTTCAATTTCTTCCTCTTCCTTTTCTTCTTCTGGCAGCACTGTGATTCAGATGTTGGGACATTTAAAGTTGTCCTGGAGGTTCCTAAGACTCTCCTCTTTGTTTTTTTAAATTCTTGTTTCTTTAGTCTGTTCTCCTTAAATGTTTATTTCTTCCTTCTGCTTCAAACCACTTATCTGAGTCCTGGTTTCCTTCCTTTCACTATTGGTTCCCTATACATCTTACTTTATTTCATCTTTCATAGCCTTCACTTTTTCCTCTATTTTGTGACCATATTCAGCCAGTTCTGTGAGCATCCTGATTACTACTGTTTTCAACTGTGCATCACATAGGTTGGCTATCTCTTTGTCAGTTAGTTGTGTTTTTCAGGAGCCTTGACCTCTTCTGTGTTTTGGGCCTTTTTTTTTTTTTGGTCTTGGCATTACTGTTATATAGTAAGAGGTTGAGCCTTACATATTCACTAGGGTAAGACAACACACGTGGCTGTTTGTGGTGTTGTGTGGGAGGAGGAGTCTGAGAGCGACTAATACCATCTGTTCAGCTCTCTGCCAGATTTCAGTTACCTCTGCTGCTACCCACAGAAAATTGGGCCACTCTGGTTTTGATTCCCATGTGGGTGGATTTGTGTACATTCTGGGACCCTGTGGGTCTGGGAGTTTCTCTCACCACCACAACTCCCACAGGTTTTTCCAGTCAAAGGTTTTGAGGCTTTATTTCACCAAACTGGAACCCTGGGTTGTGTTATCTGTCTCTATCCCCAGTTGTTCCTCCCTATTTAGCCTCATGCAAATTGTGGGACTGCCCACTCTGCTAGCTACTGCCATGCCCCATCTGCCAGGTACTGCCTTGCCTGCCTAGTCCTCCAGCTGCTGCCTTGACACAATTCCTTTCCGCCCTGGTTGCTCTTCTCCACCACTCCTACCAATCTGGATGAATGTTTCTTCTTTAACTCCTTGGTTGTTGGACTTCCATGCAGTTTGATTTTCTGTTAGCTCTGGTTGTTTTTGCTTTTAAATTCATTGTTGTCCTTCTTTTGGTTGTGCGAGGAGGCACAGTGTATCTACCTATGCCTCCATCTTGGCCAGAAGTCCACTGTTTTTTCTGATCTTTAAAAAAAAGCTTCCTTTTTTTCCACAATTGAGTATGATAATAGCTGTGGGTTTATCCTATATAGCCATTATCAAATTGAGAGATTTTCATTGTATAATCTTTTTGTTCAGAGTTTTTTCAATCATAAATTGATATTGAATTTTGTGAAATACTTTTTTCTGTATCTTTTTAAAATAATCACATGACTGTAATTTTTGTTTTTTTATTTGTAAGTCACCTTAATGTTTTAAAAGATGTTCAGCCATGTGTGTATTTTTGGTATGATTCCTACTTGATTATAATTTATAACTCTTTGAACATACTGATAATTTCAGTTCGCTATTATTCTGTTAAGAATTGTGGCATCTGTGTTTGTCAGGGATACTGGACTGTAAATAATGTCCTTTGTTGTGCCTTTCTTTGTTGTTGTTGTTTTTAATCAGAGTAATGTTGGCCTCAGAATATGAGTTTGAAAGTGCTATTCTATGCTTATAAAAATAGTTTGAAGAGGAAAGGTACTAATTATTATTTAAATATTTGATAGAATTCACCTGTAAGCCATCTGGTCCTGGGATTTTGTTTTTTGGGGGAGTTTTCATTACCGTTTCACTTTCATTGATATGAATTGATCTATAGAGATTCTCTGTTTGTTTCTAGTTGAACTTTGGGAAGCTCTAAGTTTTTGAGAAAAATACGTTTTATCTAGATTGTCAAATGTGTTGGTATATAATTGTTCAAAATATTTTGTTCAAAATATTTTAAATGATTTTTTAAATCTATGACATCGGTTGAGAGTTTCCTTTTCAATTTTGATTTTATTCATTTTTTCCCTCTTTTTCCCTATTTGATGACTCTATCAGGTTGTCCATTTTGTTTATAATTCATTGAATGAGTCTTTATTTTATTTGTCTTTTATCTTGTATTTTTGTTTTACTTATTTGTGCTCATATCTTTGCTATAAATTTTCTTCTACTTGTTTTTCATTTGATTTTATTTCTGTGGAATCTGCAGGGGTAAATTTCACTGATTGTTTGGATTTTTTTCCTGCTGTTTTGGTAGCTCTATATGCTGTTTTCTCTTTTAACTGCTTTTTCTTCACCCTAGATTTTGTTAGGCTGTTTTTCAATTTATATGAATCTCAAGGGAGATTTAGTTTTCTATTCATTTTTCTCTTTGATCTATTGTTTCAAAGCATGTTGTTTAATCTTCACACACACGTGTTTTTTTCTTTTTTATACTTAATTCTAATTATTTTTAACATTGTGGTCAGATATTATGATAGATATACTTTAAGTTTCTTGACTTTCCTGAGGCTTGTTTTCTGGCCTAGTACACAATCTATCTTGGAAAATGTTCCATTGAACTAGCAGTAAACGTCATAACGTGCAGTGTTTGCATTAAATGCTTTATAAAACTCAATGAGTAAAACTAACCAACTGTGGCAGTTAGAGCTATATTTTTCTTACTAATTTTTTAAAGATTTTTTAAATTTATTTTTTAGAGAGAGGAGAAGTATTTTTATTATTAATTTTTAAATGCATTACTTAAAATAACTTTTTAATTTTAATTTTTATTTCATTTTTTTACACTGATCTTTTTTATTTTGGCAATCAGAAACACGTTAAGATGCATCTTTACTTCTTTTTGCTTTTTTCTTTTTATTGTTGTTCTTGTAGAGTTGTCTCCGTTTTCCCACCTGTACTTTCCCCTACCCACCCACCCTCATCTCCCACCCTCAATCCTACCCCCTTTGGCTTTGTACATGGGTCCTTTATACATATTCCTTGATAAACCTTCCATTTCTTTCCCCCGTTCACCTCTTCCCCCCTTCTTCTTCCCCTCTGGTTACTATTTGTTCTTTATTTCAATGTCTCTAATTATATTTTGCTTGCTATTCTGTTTTGTTGATTAGATTCCATTATAGGTGAAGGCATATGCTGTCAGTCTTTCACTGCCTGGCTAAAATGACTCTTTTTAAACATCCCATACCATATTCCATTTGACCATTAAACACTGGACTTAAGGTGGTAAAAACACAGTACAATATCCTTTACACTTGAAATTGATATAATTTTATTAACCAACTTAACACCAATAAATTCAATTTTAAAGTTAAAATAGACCTTTAAGAGAAGAGCTTCTTTTTAAATCACTGTATTACAATGGAGAAAATAATAAGCATGTTCAGTATTTGAATGCATATAATTTACCAGGACATGTGTAAAATTATTCCTGTCACTTAAAACTGAAAGCTGTAAATAAAAGAAATGGATTGTTTCTAGAAGGAACTTTCACCAGGTTTGTACAACTGATTCTGTGGTCTGTCTTCCAATTCTTGCCTTATGCTGTCTGTGTGGCACAGGTTAATGATGGTGAAGTGAAGTTTAAAGGGCACCAAAATTAGGCCAGAAGCTGAGGTGGAAATGACAAAAAAGAGACATTATCTTCAGACAGACTTGAATCCAGGGTGATGCAAGGCCCTCCTAACATCCAACCCCATGCTCACCTTTCCAAACCATGTATCTAGAAAGAAAGAAAAAAAAAGACCCTGTTTTAAGTTATCAAAGGTCACTAAAAGTTTTACATAATCCTGTCATCAATTATTCCAGTCATTATTAGGGACATTTCTCCAGGTGCACAGAAGATTGTGAACATACCGTCAGTGACATGGCAAAGAAATTTCAAATGATGTCTAATGTGACTAACTTTCTGACTAAAGCTAAAGCTCAGGATTGTGTCAATTATTTCACTGAGCTACGTTAAATGACTCAGAAAGTTACAGCATGTAGTAATGTACCTTATCCATATTGCATGAAGGAACTCCATCTAAATTCACCCCAAATATCTGAGTTGTCTGTGGCTTCTCTGCTACTTCCAGAGGTCTCTAAACTGGGAAGAATAGATTGCACTACATAACGCATTCATTTCCGTGTGCTTTTCCAAACTCAGAATGGCAACAAACCTTGATAGAAGAGGCAGACAAATTTCACGTAGGAGTGGAAATTTCTAAAATTAAACAACCACAACAGGTCCAGCAGCATATTCTGCACAACCAGGCACCACATAAGCACCTGTCATTGATGATCCAATCAATTTAATAAAATGTATATATATTAACACTCACTTTTCAGAGAAGAAAACTGAGCCTCATGGAGATGAGCGGATATTCCTAAGAGACAAGTAGAGTTGGCAGGGTCACTGTATATCATGAAGTTGGCCAGTGTTCACCTAGTATTAATTTGGGTTGGATGTGTTAGATGCTGTTGAATGCCATATAGGTGATGTGGGACCTAGTTGTGAATGATGCTTCCACATGGGAAGGCTAGTACCCTAAACACTTAGGGACACTTTATCATTATGATGTCTGGAAAGTCCTCAAAATAAAAGTATCCTTTAGGAACCATCTGGTGACATCTTTACACTGAGTAAAACAAGTAGAAACATTCTGTAAGCACCAACACCATGAACCACCAAATGAAGCAATGTCTTGATCTCACCTAAGAACTCCTAGCATTTCAAAGATGTATGTGAAATGTTAGAATGCACCAGCTGAAAAAAAAATTTGAGCTTTAAATGTAACATTTGAGTTTAGTGAGTGGGGGGAAACTTTACAGTTATTTTCTTCAAGGACTTTACTCCTGAATAAATCATTTGTCATAAGAACAAATTGAGACTAGGATCAGGTATTTGTGCCAAGAATGCAGCCTTCCACTTTGTTCTGCCCTCAGTTCTGAGCACCTCAGATCCTAAACCAGATCTAGAAAGAAAACAGAAAGACATTAACCCAAAAGTCTACCTTTATGTATTCATTGCCCCTCTCTCCCTACTGCCAGACAAAGACTTATCTCAGGAATGTTTTCTATATAGCTTTTATGAGGTCCTTTTTACCTGGGTGTAAAGTAGACTAAACTTGATCATCTAGCTATAGATGGATTCATCATCCTTTAATTAGAATGACAGCCAGCCACACACTCCCCATCCCCTCTCTTGCCCAGTGATTCCCTTATGATTGGTATCTTAAAGCCTTCCCCTTTATCTATTCTAGGTCACATACATTGGAAGATACTCCACATGATATGTCCAAATAACAGATAGGCAGACATTCTCATCAGACACTTGAGAAATATATTTTCTTGACTCTATTTACAAAGAGAAAATAAAGACCCAAGGCATTGGAGGACCTCTATGAGTCCTCACAAAGTGGGGTTTCTGAAAGGATTGGTGCTGCTGCTTTCACTTAGGGGCAGCTGTGGCTGATCAGAAGTGATTGGCCTGAGAATTCCTCTTTAAGATAGAAGGAAAAAAAAAACACGTCTTCTCAAAGGCAGCAGAATTGGGACTTGACCTTGAAGATTTCTGATTTCTATTCACTGATGAGAAAACTGACTCTGAAATATTTTAATGTTTTTCTTTGAAAATGCAAAGCACAGGGTCTGGCACAAATAACACCCCTTTTGTTATACAAAATCTTTTATCACAAAATCATAATCATGTAATTCTGTAGCAGAATAATACCATATTCAAGCACACCATATGACATTTTAGGTGAAATGTTCAAATTAAAACTATAAATTGTTATACCCATATTATGATGGTACCAACCACACTTAAGCAGTTGTTACTTCTGCCAGATGTTGTATTTTCACAGATAGTTACTGTACCTCAGATTTTGTTTTTGAATTCCAGACCAAGAACCAAGGAATATGTAGAGGAGTTTTTATTTACTATTTATGTATTATTATTTAGTAGTGAATGTATATGGTTGACATTCAGTAATAATTTTATAAATGTCAAATATACAATTATATTATACATTATCTGAATATATTATTGAGTTCATCATCCAAAGTCAATTCTGTTTTATTAACAATTATTTTTACCCTCTTCTACTTTGCCCAATCCTTCTTCCCTGCTTTGATCACCATATTTTTGTCTTCATGAGTATTGTTCTGTTTAATTTTACTCTGTTTATAAGCAGCTTTCAAAACCCATCCCCTCTAACATCTGTCAGTCTGTCTTCAGTATCTATGACTCTATTTGTATTTTGTTTGTATGTTTGTTTTGTTTATTAGGTTATAAGTATAAGTGGATTCTTATGGTAGTTTTCTTTCTCTGACTTACTTATTTTACTTAGCACAATATACACTAAGGCCATCCCCATTGTTCCAAAAGTTACATTTTCTTCATATTTATGGCTGAAGAATATTAAATTGTGTACATATTCTCATACACTTTTGTTGAGCATACAGATCAATGCAGCAACCAGACAAAACACTATGTAGTTTCTTCAAAAAATTAAAAATTAAGCTGCCTGTTGACCCAGCAATTCCACTTCTGAAAATCTATCTGAAGAAAGCTGAAACACTAACTAGAAAATGTATACACACCCCTATGTTTATTGCAAGATTATTTACAATAGCCAATATTTGGAAGCAGCCCAAGTGCTCATCAGTACATGAGTAGATATCAACCTGTCTTTAAATTATTATTTTTGTTTGATTTCTTTTTTTTTAAGATTTTATTTTTATTTATTTTTAGAGAGAGGGGAAGGGAGGGAGAAAGAGAGGGAAAGAAACAGCAATGTATGGTTGCCTCTCACATGGCCCTCACGGGGACCTGGTCCGCAATCCAGGCATGTGCCCTGACTGGGAATCGAACCGGGACCGCTTGGTTCCCAGCCTGCGCTCAATCCACTGAGCTACACCAGCCAGGGCTATTTTTTTGTTTGATTTCTATGGCCAGAAAAATACAGTACTGTGTTGAGTAATATGGTGAGATTGAGCTTTCTTTTCCTGTTCCAATCATAGTATTTATTAATGATTCTTTTCTTATTTTTGGTGTTAGTTGTAGTTTTTCCTTTCAAATCCCTGATTGTATTGATTTGTGTTCTTTTTCTTTTGGCCTGATGAATCTTATTTGGGTTTGTCAATGTATTTATAATTTGAAACAACCATCCTTCATAGTTATTGGGTTTTTCTATCTTTAAATTTCATTAATTCCTTCACTGGTTTTTGGTGTCTTTTTTCTCTTCTTTCTTTTTACTTTGTTTCACTTTTCCCCATTTTTTACTTGATGTTTGAATACAGTTGTCTCCATTTTCCCCACCACCACTTTTCCCAGCCTTGTCCATGCCCATCTCCCACCCTCAATCCCACCACTCCTGGCTCCATTCATGGGTTCCTCATACATGCTCATTAGCATCCCTTTCCCTTCTTTCCCACATTATTTCCCTCTCCCATGTCCTCTGGTTACTGTCAGTTTGTTGTCGATTTCAATGTCTCTGGCTATATTTTGCTTGTCAGTTTGTTTTCTTAATTAAGTTGCATTTATAGGTGAGCTCATATGGTATTTATCTTTCACCGCTTGGCTAACTTCACTTAGCATAATATTTTCCAGTTCTGTCCATGTTGTTGCGAAGGGTAGGAGTTCCTTCTTTCTTTCTGCTGTGTAACATTTCATTGTGTAAATGTACCATAGTTTATTGATCCACACATTTACTGATGGGCACCTAAGCTGCTTCCAGAACTTGGCTATTGTAAATTGTGCTGCTATGAACATTGGGGTACATAGGTTCTTTTGAATTAGTGTTTCAGGATTCTTAGGGTATAAGCCCAGCAGTGGAACTGCTGGGTCAGAAGGCAATTTCATTTTTAAATTCTTGGGGAAATTCCGTACTGTTTTCTACAGAGGCTACACCAGTTTGCATTCCCACAAACAACTCCACATTCCCTTTTCTCCACAACTCCACCAGCACTTATTGCTTGTTGACTTGTTTATGATGGCTATTCTGACAGGTTTGAAGTGGTTTCTCATTGTGGTTTTAATTTGAATCTCTCTGATGACTAGTGATGCTGAGCACCCTTTCATTTGTCTCTGGGCCCTCTGTAAGTCTTCCTTGGAGAAGTACTTGTTCAGGTCCCCTGTGCATTTTTTAATTGGATTGTTTGTCTTCTTGGATTGGAGTCATGTGAGTTCTTTATATATTTTGGAGATAAAACCCTTGTCCGAAATATGTTTTCCCATACACTTTGTTCCCTTTTCACTTTGCTAGTGTTTTCTTTAGCCATGCTGAAGCTTTTCATTTTGATGAGGTCCCATGTGTTTATTCTTTCCTTTATGTCCCTTGCTCTAAGGTACGTATCAGTGAAAATATCACTGCATGGAATACCTGCGATTTTCCTGTCTATCTTCTT
>PVJI01031042.1:0-13520 GCA_004026765.1 Micronycteris hirsuta
TCCTCCCTCATCCTTATAACTAACCCCTGAAATCTCCACAAAATGTAAGCAGATGGCAGTCTTATATCTTATTTGCTTTTTTGGTTTTCAATGAACTTTAGACAATTAGCTATCCTTTTTTTTTTTTTCTCCATTGAGCGAGTGACTGGGAGAGATATCTTTTTTTTTAAGATTTTATTTATTTATTTTTAGAGAGAGGAGAAGGGAGGGAGAAAGAGAGGGAGAGAAACAGCAATGTATGGTTGCCTCTCACATGGCCCTCACTGGGGACCTGGCCTGCAACCCAGGCATGTGCCCTGACTGGGAATCAAACCAGGACCCTTTGGTTCCCAGCCCGTGCTCAATCCACTGAGCTACACCAGCCAGGGCGAGATATCTATCTTATCAGTCATATTGGGTATACATTTGGGCTTAGATGCTTGGTAATTATTTTGCAATTAGTCAAGGCAAAAACTGAAATAGGTGTTATTTCAAATTAATTTGTAGCTAGGAGGCAAGTGTTAAACAGGCAATTAAGCCACACATAATTGTATTAAAGGACAGATCTTGTTTATTTTACTAGTGTCTTCACAGATCTAAACTAAATATGTGAATCCCAATCTTACTACCTATAAAATCCTAAATAATTGTAGTTTCATCCCTAATAAACCTGTTTGAAAAGTTCAGTCTATGCTTCCTTTCCTGAGGGGAAGGCAATTTTTATTACCAGAATGATCTAATCAAGATAATATATTCTCTTTGAATAGATTATATTAAATTCAATTTATTATTATATTTTTACCAAGTAAAAGAAATAGAGATTTATTTGAAAGCTGGGTTTAGTATAATCTCTCTTTAAATCAATTTCTAACTATGAAATTGTACCTATTTTACCATAGTTAAAATGTAACCACTTCAAGTTTAGCAAAAACCCACAGTACCTTAAGAAATAATTATAGTTTAAACCTCCTAATTTTCCCATACAGGACATATCGACAGATACATATGGAAAATCCTTCACAACCCTCAAACTTACTACCCTAGGAGCTGAGGAAGAGGTTGAGAAAAAATTAAATATAGTTTGCATTTTCTCCCTTGTCTTCCATTTTAATTATGGGTACAGGGCCAAGGCTCCAGTTAACCAGAAGACAATCCCTAATTCCTGAAAGCTATAAGTGGAAATTCACCCAAATATTATCCTGTCAAATAATAACAATGGCAACAAAAACATTGTTTCATGATAGGTTATCTCAGACACAAATATTTCACCATGATTAATATTTTTTTTGGATAAGGTTACAGAAATTTGTCTCATAGCAAATTATACTTTCTGGAGGGTTTGAATTTAAAACTATTTTTATTGACTGAAATTACTAGGTAGTTTTTCATTTAGAGAATTTGAAAGACTAGGGTGCAGGACTGGTAAAATTTAATAGAGATTGAAGAACACAGGAAAATGCCTCTGGAAATTCTTGGTGAGCCAGAGCTACTTACCATGACGGCCAGGTGGGCATGTACTGGCAGGCAGTGGTGGGGTGGGAGATGCGGTGAGAAGCGGTGAGAACCACCTTACCCAGAGCCTTGACAGCCAGAGTGTGGGCAGACTAGCATCACCTAGGGACTCGTTAGAGAAATGATACTAGTCATCCTGGCCTTACTGGATCACAAGATTTACTAAATTCTAATTTATGATTTAACAAAATCCTAAATTTATAGGAACATTGTCTGAGAAGTGCTGATGACAATTTGGCCTAGAGCCAGCCTTGCTCTTTTACGGTTTGAGTAATGAGTTTTGACTTTTCATCACTTGCAAAGTCCAATATATGGGAGTGCTTTTGATGGGTTGACCGACCGCAGCGCACAAACAAGTGCCACGAGCAGCCCACACAGGAATTACAGATTTGCTAGCAGTGTGTGCTGAATAGCGTCAATCAAACATTTTTTCCAGTCATTCTTACCAGAAAGAGAGGCAGATTGGAACGATAAAGACATGGATTCTTGAATTAAGTACATAGTTCTAAGCCTATGACTTGAGTAAGGTATACAGACACTTTGAACTCCAACTTCCTATTCTATAATTTTGGGAGTATAATGCCTATATTCTAGGATTATGTATGGATTAAACTAGATAAATTGTGTAAATTTCTTGGTATAAATCCAGAAACATGTTTAGGTTTCCTCTCTACGTGTGTGTGTGTGTGTGTGTACAATATATAGTTGCATATATTTGTATTACATATGTGTGTGTTACATATAGAATGCAAATACATTTATATGTAATATAAACACATAAATAGTGCAAATATATGCTGCAAATTATATAATACGCATTTATATATTTTAGAGATATGGGTATATATGAATGTCCTATATATGTATCCTGTAGAATTGAGATACGTAAATATATGTATATACACATACACATATACAAGGTCAGTCCGGAAAAAGTACAACCATTGTTAATATAATGAGAGCACTTTGCGTGACATCAATGTAACTTGGAAGCCAAGGAGAGTGGACTGGAATGTGCATTCATGAACAATGATGACTTCCTGGTACTAGTCAGTGGGGGTGGTAGAGGCCATTGAGTGAGCATGTATACTGTGTGGTCATTGCATTCAAATAGAATGAGAAGGAGAGCAATGAATCTGTATCAAATTTTGCATTATTCTTGAACATTGCTCTGCAGAAACTATTTAGAGGACTGAGAAGGCCACAGCTATGGGCAACTGTTGATTGACAGCTTCATCAGCACAACATGCCTGATCACATCTCGTTCAGAATTGTTTGGCAAAAATCAAATCACTCAGGTGACTCAGCCCTGCTACAGCCCAGATTTGGCACCCTGCAACTCCTGGCTTTTCCCAAAACTAAAATCACCTTCAAAGGGGAACAGATTTCAGACTGTCAATGAGATTCGTGGAAATATGATAGGGCAACTGATGTGAGGTCCCAAGGTGTCTACTCTGAAGGGGACTGACGCATTATTGTCCTATGTACAATGTTTTTTGTATCTTGTACCTTCTTCAATAAAGGACTCTATTTTTCATAGTACATGACTGGATACAGTCTGGACAGACCTTGTTTGTAATATACATTCTCTGTATAGTTGGTTTTATGTGCTATCTATATAAATATCCTGTACTATATATAGTATGTATAATATATAGTATATACTATATATAGTATGATATATCCTATATAATATATGTATTATACATTGTATATATCCTAATACTATACATAGTATATATCCTATATATTATACATACCTATATAGTTATATTTTATGTATGCCTATGTACATATATGTTTATGCATATGCACATATGTATGTGTTTGTGCATAAATCTCCAGATCCAATACCTTTTGACCTATTTATTTAATAGGTCTCCTCCATTCTATAGAATCACATCCTTTTATGCCAATCCTACATTATCTTAGAAGTTAATGGCAAATTCCTCTAAGACTCCTGTCTTAATATTGTGGTATTGTTATACACACTGACCTCCTAATATTTTTTCCCTTGGCCTTATATTGATAATTATATTGGTTTTTATCAGTTTGTATGGTGAAGTTAAGTCTCTTCCGCAGACACTGTAGACTAGAGAGTAGGAACAACTTGTATTTCAGTTGTCTTACTGCCATCTTAAAGCTTTGTGGCATTGTAACAGGGTGCAGCCAAGGGAGAGCCCAAAATAGGCATTTGTAATGGGGTCCAGAACTCAAGGTGTCCTGGAAATATTAGAAAAATATATACATGATGTCATCACCACCACAAGTCTGAACTGGGGGGGCATGGGACTCCTGGAGCAGGGCCATTCAGAGCTGTTTTGTATAGCAGCAGCTTTGCAGATAACCTCTGGCATGGTCATTTAACATATCTATAACCTTTAACTGGTCTCATAGATATGCTAAATAGCTGTGGCCATGCTTTGAGCCAGGGGGATGGAAGTGACTTCCACCCAAGATGTAACTGAGGGGCAACTCCCCCTGGACACAGCGCCTTTGTGAGAGCTTGGAGATGCTTGGCTCCATGCCATGGGGCCACACCTGCTCACAATTAGCATGGCAGCCCAGAAAGACTGGAAGAATATGGAGTGCTGGCAGGTGTAGCTGATTGAAGGAGGAGTCGGAAATGGGGCTGCAGAGGAAGATTGGCGTGGAGATTTAAACCCAGGCACGACAGGGGGAGAGAGAGAGAGAGAGAACCATGTGGTTTTGGGTTGCTCCCATTTGCCAGGTGGCCTGGGAAGCAGGGGAGACTTTGCCTGGAAGAAAAGTGGTGAAAGGACTCTTGCTGGTGGGCCATGAGAAGCTGCCACATGGTTTTGGATTAACTGGAGATCGTGGTGGCGACACAGCGGATGGTGTTGGAAGGAAGAGGCTGCCTGAATCACGGACTTCTACTTCTTCTCCTGAGACACGGTGCCCTGGACTGGGCAGGGGGAGAAGGAAGGACTGTGTGTGTTTGTGGGTATTCTAGAGAACTTCAGTATTTTAAAGAGACAGTAAGTCATTACTACAAGCCTGTATAACTTGATAATAAACAATTCCTTTCCTTTACACCAGTTGTCTCTGGCATTGAGAGACGTCTTTCCTTTGGCAGCGAGCATAACGAACCTAGAACGGGGTGGGGAGGGGAACCCCAGGAGCACAAAGGGGCTCCTTTTGGTAACTGTATATCATTGGGTGCCCCCACCCTGTTCTGTAACAGCGTCACACAAGACTTTCTTAATTCTCTGTTTTCCTGGGTCAGGGATTTAGGCAGGGCTACCCTCAAGGATCTTTTTATTTAGTTGATGGTTCTGATCATATGGAAACATCTAACCTGGCTTCTGTGTGGCCGCACTTTATTCCATGGATGGCCTAAAACGATTAGGTCCAAGACGGCGCTCTCACGTCTGGAAGCTTGGTGCTGTCAACCCGGGCACCTCATTTCTCTTGCATGTGGTCTCTTTCCTACTGTTTTCCCATCCATCAGGGATGGTCCGTACATCCTCTCTCCGTCAGGATAGTTTTGATACTTTTTTTTTCCATTGTTTTGAATTGCATGGTACTTGGTTCTACAAGCTAGGTTTCTAAAATGAAAAGGCAAAAAACTGTTGGATCTTTTCATATCTAGGACTGAAACTGAATGTCACTGTCTCTTACATTTTATTGGTAAAAGCATGTCAGTAGAAAGGTGAGGGAACTCCTACAGGGTATGAACACTGGAAGGTATGGTTCCTGTGGATTACAAATGCAAAACACTACACAAATATCTTAACAGCGTAGTAGGTATTTAGTCAATGCTTTTGGACATGAAGAAAATTTACATAAGGAAATGTGAACCAAAACAGGAAGAGGGAAATAACAGAAAACCTGGATCATTTAGTTGCGATTATTCCAACACAACTTAGTTATGTTGAGGGAAATATTAATTGTTACATAGCCTATTGGAGTTCCATAATATTATAGAAGAAGCAGTGCAGCTAGTTTATAGAAACATATAACTTTTCTTTCATCTCAAATTGTCTTGGACTCATTACTGAATAGATGTTTTTCTAAATGAAGTTCCTATTACTATAGTGCTGTAAAATTGTTGTTTAAAGAAAGCGTGTTGAGGAAATTAGTGGTCAAATAAGTGTTAAACATTGTGTTATATTTATTCCACATCAGCATATTTAAAAAAAGCAATTACATCAGTAAAGAGAACCTATTAACCTTTTTTTAACCTAGCATTCCCAAGACATTTTCCCCATAAGACAAAATAGCATCCTAAAGAAAATACTTCGGGAAATGCTAGAATACACAGTTTCTATACTAAAATCAACTTGAGAAGTAAATTTTCAACCAAGAGCTCTCCATTTATACAAACTCTAAGAGCCTAGGAATTATATTTTTTCCTTGTTACTAGGCTGGAGAAATTTTGTGACATGCCTTAGTGTAATTCTTCCCATTTTATGCTTTTCCTTTTTTTCATTCTTATAGAAATTCTTATTTTTTATTTTACTTTCCTGAGGAGAGGCCAAAGCAGATGAAGAATTTCCTCCAAATTATCCTTCTTTGAGGGGTCAACAAATGGCCCCATTTCTTGCTGTGCTCACCTGTTCCTCCGCATCCCGCAGGGATTCCTCAACAGGGAATTTCCTCTTGGCTCCCAGCACTTGGCTGTGCTCACCAACCAGGGTGAATGCAGAGTACTCATAGGAGTGTTTTACACTAGAATGTGCCAGAAAGATATTGTCAGACTGCAGGCCAGGTCTCAGGATATCCTCTCTGGCTCCAGCGTTTGCTTCCCAGTGATGACTTCAGGAGCACAGGAGCAGTGAGGGGGTGGGACAAGTGAAGGAGGGGGCTTTGGACCCCTGCTGCTTGCTCCCTGCACTCCTCCATCATTGGTGCGACTGGTGCGGAGTCCTTGTGTTTGCTCCTCATTCTCCTTGTATCCAGAGCATGTGTGGGAACTGCAGCCAAAAGAATCTTCCTAACTTAATAAGGGAGACACTATAGAGAAATAGAAAGCAGAGAGCAAATGTCAGTTTTCATAGCACTGAATCCAACAAAATGTACCAACATCACCGTTTTAACATTTTACTGAAAACCTTTTTCAGAGAATCTTATGTTTTCCAGATCATGATTTCTTTTGCTTAGTGAGCAGCCCCTCGGTGCACTATTGTGTTAAGATTTAAATGTATGGGTTCTTTAAAGCTTTTCCATCTCACTTTGGAATAAGTACCGTTATCTACATTTTATAAATAAAGCAAATCAAGCCTCAAAAAGTTAAGTAGTTTGCACAGGGTCAAAATTTTGTAACTAAAATCAAGATTCAGGTGTAGGTTTGTCTGCCTTCTTTAACCACCATGTTAATATCTAGATTGTTCTAATAATTTTCCATTAGAGAACTGATCTTTTGGGTAAAAGCCAACTGGCCATGGAATGGAAGCTATATTATCAATCATTGAAGTAAACAAAAATATTTTTACATTTTTCCCTAAAAAATGCAGTAACTCATATTCTGTGGCCATTCTTTACTAGGGGAGAGTGCAAGTATTATGGGCTGAAGATTATTCAATTGTGTGGACATTTATTAAGTAAAAGAATATAAAATTATAATATAAAATTAGGTACAGAATTTATACTTATAATGAGATCACAAATACCTATAAATTCCAAATTTATAAAACATGACAATACTACAATATTATAAAAATTCAGTTTGATTAACACACCATGGTAATACTTTAAACAAAATAAATTAAGTTGTGCACACACCCAGCCTCAAAATTTCATGTCTTAATGCTAGGTAAGTTAGGACAGTGAGCAACAAGAATATTGCTAGAAGGTCATCCTGCACCTGGAAAATATCCTAAGTAGTCATCACAGAAATGAATATAAATAATATATTCTATGGACCTCCAACTAAGTATTCTCCCAAATCCCAAAACTGTGTGGAGTCAGTTCACACCCAATATGAGGGGAAGTGTGTTGAATGGAAAGTTGAAATGGAAAGAGATAATTATTCTCAAGTGTTCTTTCCTCCCTGTAAAGGATTGACCATACACCTCTACATGTTGCTGTGGATGGGATCTGCCTGTGCATCCTCTCAGAGGAGCATTCATGCCCACATCATTGACCTTGGCTGTGGCCACGTGACAGGCTTTGGTTAATAGTATGTAAATGGATGTGCCACTGCATCTAAACTGAGACCTTCCCTGCAGTTATGTGGTCTGGTTTAGAATGTTCTGCTCCAGTTTCACAGTGGGGGAAACATGTCCTGAATTGTGTCTCTGCTTCAGTTTGGGATAAGAATAAAACAACACATGGGTCCTGGCTGGTGTAGCTCAGTGGATTGAGCTCAGGCTGGGAACCAAAGGGTTGCCAGTTCAATTCCCAGTCAGGGCACATGCCTGGGTTGCAGGCCAGGTCCCCAGTGTGGGGTGCATGAGAGGCAACCAAACATTGATGTTTCTCTCCCTCTCTTTCTCCTTCCCTTCCCTTCTGTCTAAAGATAAATAAATAAAATCTTAAACAAAACAAAACAAAAACAACACATAAGAGGAGTTACAGATAACCCAGCAGAACCACAGCCAAACTGCAGCCAACCCACAGCAACATACAACCCACATATAAGAAAACAAGAAATAAATGTTCATTGTAAGCTACTGAGACTCTTAGGCAAAAGGTAGCTAATACAAAAAACATAAGAGTTCAATTAGATATCAGGCCAGTAATTGAACTTTTTATTTTATTTTATTTTTTTGATCTTTTTTAAAATTTTTTTATTTAAGTAATAACTTTATTGTTGTTCAATTACAGTTATCTGCATCCTCTCCCCTCCCCTCCTCCCTCTCCCTCCAGCCCCACCTCTCTCCCCAGCCTCCCTCCTCCCCCTTGGTTCTGTCCATGTGTCCTCTACAGTGATTCCTGAAAACCCTTCTCCCCATTGTCCCCTCCTCCCTCTCTCCTGTCTATTGTTAGACTCTTCTTAATTTCAATGTCTCTGGTTATGTTTTGCTTGCTTTCTGCTTTTGTTGTTTATGATCCAGTTAAAGGTGAGATCATATGGTATTTGTCCCTCACTGCCTGGCTTACTTCACTTAGCATAATGCTCTCCAGTTCCATCCATGCTGTTGCAAAGGGTATAAGCTCCTTCTTCCTTTCTGCTGCGTAGAATTCCATTGAGTAAATGTACCAAAGTTTCTTGATCCATTCATTTGTAGATGGGCACTTAGGTTGTTTCCAGCACTTGGCTATTGTGAATTGTGCTGCTATGAACATTGGAGTGCAAAGGTTTTTTTGAATTGGTTTTTCAGGATTCTTAGGGTATAATCCCAGTAGTGGAATTGCTGGGTCTAAAGGCAGTTCCATTTTCATTTTTCTGAGGAAGTTCCATACTGTTTTCCACAGTGGCTGCACCAGTCTGCATTCCCACCAACAGTGCAGTAAAGTTACCTTTTCTCCACATCCCCTCCAACAGTTATCTGTTGCTTTGTTGATAATGGCCATTCTGACTGGTGTGAGGTGGTATCTCATTGTGGTTTTAATTTGCATCTCTCTGATGGCTAATGATGTTGAGCATCTTTTCAAATGACTCTGGGCCCTCTGTATGTCCTTTTCAAGAAGAGTCTGTTCATGACTTTTGCCCATTTTTTAATTGGGTTTTTTGTCTTCCTGGAGTGGAGTCTTATGAGTTCTTTATATATTTTGGAGATCAGACCCTTGTCTGAGGTATCAATGTCAAATATGTTTTCCCATATGGTTGGATCTCTTTTTATTTTAATACTATTTTCTTTAGCCCCACAGAAGCTTTTTATTTTGATAAGGTCCCATTTGTTTATTCTATCCTTTATGTCCCTAGCTCTAGGGGACATATCAGTGAAGATGTTGCTGTGTGGAATGTCTGAGATTTTCCTACCAATGTTTTCCTCTAGAACTTTTATGTTGTCACGACTTACATTTAAGTCTTTTATCCACCTTGAATTTATTTTTGTGTATGGTGTAAGTTGGTGCTCGAGTTTCATTTTTTTGCAGGTAGCCATCCAGATTTCCCAACACCATTTGTTGAAGAGGCTATTTTTATTCCATTTTATGCTTCTGCCCCCTTTGTCGAAGATTAATTGCCCATTGAGACTTGGGTTTATTTCTGGGCTCTCGATTCTGTTCCATTGGTCTATCTGTCTGTTTTTATGCCAGGACCAAGCTGATTTGATTACAGTGGCCTTGTAATATAGTTTGCTATCAGGAATTGTGATCCCTCCTGCTTTGCTCTTCTTTCTCAAGATTGCAGAAGATATTCGGGGTCGTTTATGGTTCCATATAAATTTTCGAAGTGTTTGTTCTATATCCATGAAATATGCCATTAGTACTTTGATAGGGATTCCATTGAATCTATAAATTACTTTGGGGAGTATGGACATTTTGATGATGCTGGTTCTTCCAATCCATGAGCATGGTATATGTTTCCATTTGTTTGTGTCTTCCATGATTTCTCTCTTCAGTGTTGTGTAGTTTTCTGAGTACAGATCTTTTACCTCCTTGGTTAGGTTTATTCCCAGGTATTTTATTTTTTTGGTTGCTATATCAAATGGGATTTTTTCCCTGATATCTGTTTCTGCTGTTTCAGTGTTGGTATACAAAAATGCCTTTGATTTCTGGATATTGACTTTATATCCTGCTGTTTTGCCAAATTCAATGATTAGATAGAGTAGATTTTTGGCAGAGTCTATAGGATTTTCTAAGTATACTATCATGTCGTCTGCAAACAATGACAGTTTTGTTTCCTTCTTTCCAATTTGGATGACTTTTATTTCCTTTTCTTGTCTGATTGCTGTGGCCAAAACTTCCAGAACTTTGTTGAATAGAAGTGGTGATAGTGGACAATCTTGTCTTGTTCCTGATCTTAGTGGGAAAGATTTAAGTTTTTGTCCATTGAGTATAATGTTAGCTGTAGGTTTCTCATATATGGTCTTTATTATGTTGAGGAATGCTCCCTCTATTCCCGCTTTGCTAAATGTCTTCTTTATCATAAATGGATGCTGTACCTTATTGAATGCTTTTCTGCATCTATTGATATGATCATGTGATTTTTGTCTTTGCTTTGGTTTATGTGATGTATTACATTTATTATTTTGTGAATTTTGTACCATCCTTGCATCACTGGGATGAAACCCACTTGGTAATGGTGTATGATCTTTTTGATGTATTTCTGGATGCGGTTTGCTAATATTTTGTTGAGGATTTTAGCGTCAATGTTCATCAGTGATATTGGCCTGAAGTTTTCTTTCTTTGTTGTGTCTTTTTCTGGTTTTGGGATTAGGATGATGCTGGCTTCATAAAAAGAATTTGGGAGTCTTCCATCGTTTTGGATTTCTTGGAATAGTCTGTGAAGTATAGGTGTCACTTCTTCCTTAAATGCTTTGTAGAATTCTCCTGTGAAACCATCTGGTCCAGGGCTTTTGTGTGTTGGAAGTTTTTTGATTACTGCTTTAATTTCATCCGCTGTTACTGGTCAGTTCAGGCTTTCTGTTTCTTCCTTACTGAGTTTTGGAAGATTATATTTTTCTAAAAATTTGTCCATTTCTCCTAGGTTTTCATATTTCTTGGCATACAGTTCTTCATAGTAGTGTCTTATAATCCTTTGTATTTCTGTGCTTTCAGTTGTAATATCTCCTCTTTCATTTCTGATTGAGTTTATTTGGGTCCTCTCTCTTTTTTTTCTTGATGAGCCTGCTTAAAGGCTTGTCGATTTTGTTTACCTTTTCAAAGAACCAGCTCCTGGATTCATTGATCCTTTGAATTGTCCTTTTAGTGTCTAAGTCATTTAATTCTGATCTGATCTTGGTTATTTCCTTCCTTCTACTTGCTCTGGGTTGTCTTTGTTGTTGTTCCTCGAGTTCTTGTAGGCATAGTGTTAGGTCGTTTGTGTGAACTGTTTCTATTTTTTTTAGGTAGGCCTGTATCACTATGAACTTCCCTCTCAGGACTGCCTCCGCTGTGTCCCATAAGTTTTGGGTTGTTGTCAGTTCATTTTCATTTGTTTCAAGGAACCTTTTGATTTCTTCCCTAACCTCATCCTTGACCCATTCATTGTTTAACAGCATGCTATTCAGTCTCCATGATTTTGAGTGTTTTGGGTTTTTTTCCTTTGGGTTGGTTTCTAATTTCAGTCCCTTGTGGTCAGAAAAAATGCTTGGTATGATTTCAATTTTCTTGAATCTGTTGAGGCTTGTTTTGTGTCCTATCATATGGTCTGTTTTTGAATATGTTCCATGTGGCCCTGGCTGGTGTAGCTCAGTGGATTGAGCGCGGGCTGGGAACCAGAAGGTCCCGGTTCGATTCCCCGTCAGGGCACATGCCTGGGTTGCAGGCCAGGTCCCCAGTGAGGGCCATGTGAGAGGCAACCATACATTGCTGTTTCTCTCCCTCTCTGTCTCCCTCCCTTCCCCCTCTCTAAAATAAATAAATAAAATATTAAAAAAAAAAAAGAAAATGTTCCATGTGCATTTGAAAAGAATGTGTATTTAGCTTCTTTGGGGTGCAAGGCCCTATATATATCAGTTAAGTTCATTTCTTCTAGGGCATTGTTCAATGCCACAATGTCTTTGCTGATATTTTGTTTGGAGGATCTGTCCATTTTTGACAGTGGGGTGTTGAAGTCCCCTACTATAATTGTGTTGCTATCAATGTCTTTCTTGAAGTCCTCCAAGATTTTCTTTATGTATTTGGGTGTTCCTGTGTTGGGTGCGTATATATTTACAATGTTTATGTCTTCTTGGTGGATTCTTCCCTTGAGTATTATAAAATGTCCTTCTGGATCTCTCTTTATGGCCCCTTTTTTGAAGTCTATTTTGTCTAAGTATTGCTACCCCAGCTCTTTTTTTTCTTGTCCGTTTGCTTGGAAAACTTGTTTCCAGCCCTTTACTTTCAATCTGTGTAAGTCTTTTGTCCTGAGGTGGGTCTCTTGTAGACAGCATATGTGTGGGTCTTGCTTTCTTATCCAATTCTCTATTCTATGTCTTTTAATTGGAGCATTTAATCCATTTATGTTTAAGGTTATTATTGATAGGTATATATTCATTGGCATTTTTTTTTTTTTTGTACCTGTGTTCCTCTCTCTCTTTCCATTCCTTTCCTTAAATCAGTCCCGTTAGCATCTCTTGCAGAGCTGGTTTGGTGGTGGTGTATTCTTTTAGACTTCTTTTGTCTGGGAAGCTCCTTATTTGGCCCTCTATCTTGATTGAGAGCCTTGCTGGGTAGAATAGTCTTGGTTGCAGGCCTCTGGTTCTCATTACTTGGAATATTTCTTGCCATTCCCTTCTGGCTTGGAGTGTTTCCATTGAGAAGTCAGCTGCTAAACTTATTGGGTTTCCCTTGTATGTTACTTCCTGTTTCTGCCTCGCTGCCTTTAAGATTCTCTCTTTATCTTGGAATTTTGCCATTTTAATTATGATGTGTCTTGAAGTGGGCCTGTTAGGGTTCGTTTTGATTGGGTCTCTCTGAATTTCCTGGATTTGTGTAGGTTTTTCTCTCATCAGATTAGGGAAGTTTTGAACAGGTTTTCTATCCCTTGCTCCTCTTCTTCTCCTTCTGGTATCCCTATTATACAAATATTATGTTTCATATTGTCCTGCATTTCCCTTAATACCTCTTCATTCTTTCTGAGCCTCTTTTCCTGTTCTTGCTCTTTTTGGGGTTTTTTTTCTACCTTGTCCTCCAGCTTGCTGATCCGATCCTCTGCCTCATCGAGCCTGCTTTTGATTCCTTCTATTGTGTTCTTCAGTTCAGATATTGTATTCTTCATTTCTTCTTGGCCCTTGTGAATAGTTTCTATTTCCTTTTTCTTGTTGACATAGTTTGTAGTGAGTTCATTATAGTTTCCCTGTAGTTTCTGGTAATTTTCTGTGAGCTCATCAAGCTTCTTGAGTTTCTTGAGCTGCCTGATAACATATGCTTTGAACTCAATATCTGATAGTTGGCTTGCCTCTGTTTCATTTATCATTCTTTCTGGGGCTTCCTCCTTTCCTTTCATTTGGGGATTGTTTCTTTGTCTTCCCATT
>PVJI01031043.1:0-13514 GCA_004026765.1 Micronycteris hirsuta
ATGTAGCTCAGTGGATTGAGTGTGGGCTGGGAACCAAAGGGTCCCAGTTCGATTCCCAGTCAGGGCACATGCCTGGGTTGCAGGCCAGGTCCCCAGTGAGGGCCATGTGAGAGGCAACCATACATTGCTGTTTCTCTCCCTCTCTTTCTCCCTCCCTTCCCCTCTCTCTAAAAATAAATAAATAAAATCTAAAAAAAAAAGATGAAAAAAAATAAATGACATAATCACAAACAAAATCATATTTCCTATAATAGGAGTTAAAAGATCAATTATTTGCAGATGGTGCGTAAAGTTGGTCAGGTGTAAAACACTAGGTACTGAATTTCTAGTTATGACCAACATCACACCTACATAGTTACACTGCATTTTAAAGACTATTCAGATATAACAAAATTCCTAAAGAAAAGATGTCTATAGATTACAGCTCTGAGTTCACCTGTTTGAGACATTCATTGCACAAAATAATTTAACAATATAATAATGGAAGTTCACACAGGTAAGCTAAATTATGGAAAAAGAAACTATTTTCCTATGGAATACTAGGTCAAGAAGTAAATAAACAGCATATTTATAACATTATGAAAATAAGATTATTTACAAACATGTTTGTTATAAAGTCAAGGTCCCACAAAAATTATTAAGCAAAAAACTATTAAAGATAAATTATTATCATACAATAGTAGAAAATAAAATTAAATGAATCTAGAAAAGGCAAACAGAAGAAAAAATTAATGAGATTGGTTTATAATTTCAAAATTAAGAATGATCATTATAAAGACTAAGAAAATTATTATTATTTATAGATATTTGTCCTGTAAGGACATGAGAAAATATCTACAAAAATGTAGTTGAAAAATAAATACCATTAGCTATGTAGTTACACAACAAATATTCACTAATGAAAATTTATTTATAAACCAGAAAATTTCAGGAAATTGAATATGAATAAAATATTGTCTTTTCAAATTCTACTAAGTTACTTAAAATAATATTTTACTACCTTGACAATAAATATAATGTATATGAATAACTCTACAATCTTTCTTGAGTGGTCTTAAAAGAAGACATAAAGTGGGGAAGAGAAGTTTATTTTTTTAAATATCACATCATGACGTAAGAATTCTTTCAAATAAATCTTTATAAATATTTAAGGTACTTATAAGTAACATCCCCATAGATTTTTAAAAATTACTTTGAAGTTCACCAGGATGGAATAAACAGGAGCAAACTTTTTTTCTGAAACAGTGAATAATGAAACAATCTTAGAATATTGAAATGTAATTTAAGAACAAAATAATCTGGCTTCTGGTTATAGGTATTAGATTAAATACATTCATTTTCTTTTACTCCTTCCTGAACCCACTGAAGTAATAGGAAAAAGAATTTTCTTTTTGTTTTCTTTAGTCACTAAATTTCAGGATTAAAGATTCTGAAAAAAGAGATGAGTGGTAAATGACTTAGCCAAATCTAGAAAACTGAATCCTATGTGGACAAGAGTCTATTTGCACTGCAGTATCTGTTGAAGCCTGACGAATAGATGACGTTACATGCCTCTGGAAGAGGGGATGAAAGCAGGCAAACAGAAGGATTAGTTAAACATGAAATTAAGAAATTAGGACTATATATCCCCTCCATGATTCCATAAAGAGGGGTCTCTCTTACTCATATCTTTTGTAATAAACTGAGGATTTTCTCTAGTGAAGATAACAAAATTATGGCCTGGGAGCCAGTAGCTCAGTTGAGAATGTGAGTCCAGCACTTCCTATAAGCCGGGGCCTCAATGAACCTTTACTCATTGACATATTGACACATCCAGAATGTTGGCATGCTACACCCTGAAGACAGATGATTGAAAGATTCTTTTCTGGGGAATATAGATAGCCCAAGAAAAATGTTTTAAAGATACAGTGGGGTCAAAGCAACCTTTCCAAACTAAGTTCCATGGGATAATTAAGCCATAATGCTCTACAGATTTCTTCGTATACAAAGAATTAACTTTTCTTCTCTCAATCTCGAATGACTAGCTAAACAACTCTGTGGGGGAAAAGGAGAAAATAGTTACTCAAATAATATTCCACAGTACTCATATCTCTTCCAGAACTCTGTTGAGAAAGTCCTACTTACTTACTATGAAGTCAGACATTTTCAAAATGCCCCCATGTATAAAAGATGTGAACTGGCTTCTTTGTGTTCTTCTTTTATGCATGAAAAACACGCAAGGGGAAAGCCTGAGAAAATGCTTTAACATAAGAAATAGAGGCCAAAACAAACAAAAAAGCAAATAAAGAGGGAGAAAAACCCAGAAAAACAGACTATGCAGGATTTCTAAAATATTTCATCCCTGAAACAAAACCAAGTTGTTTTGATAAATTAATATACAAGAAAAAAGGGACTTAAATCATAAATGTGTTAGCAGAAATGAAATAAAACTAGTAGAAATGTCGAAATCATAAATGTCACTTTGAAATAAGCCATGGCATACTCAATGCAATGGGAAAAATACACTAAAGGTACAGTCTCATAAATTTTTCTAAATTTAGAAGATGTAAAAGAAAAATAAGAAGTTCTACTACCAAGGTTAACAAATCAAAATGTCAAGAGCTACATTGGAAGGTTAATGACAATATGGTGTCCCCTTTAAAATTCTGGAGGGACAATTATTTCTAATCTAGAATTCTATCCCCAGCCAAACTAATCTAAATACACCAGAGCAAAACAGAAAATACTCTCAGATACAAATTAATTCCCAGATCTTATCTTCCATGCAGCCTTTATCAGAAAGAAACTGAGAGATTAAACCAAGAAAGAAGGAGTCATGGAATTCAGAAAATGAGAAGGCACGCACAACAAAAAGGCAAAAAAAAAACAAACAGATAATGGTTAGGGAAGGTTCTAAAATGAAAGAAATTAAAGCTATAAAAACTGAACACGAGATAAAACTATCACTATTTGCTGATAATATAATAGACTAGAAGATAATTCAGTAAGATAGAAAGACATTAAATTAATATACAGAGATCAATGTCATTCATATAATCAGAATGTAATGTGGGAAAAAAGACTCATCTCCAATAGCAACAAAAAATATAAATTACCAAAAAAAAATAATAAAGTTAACTACAAATGTGTAAAACCCTTATGGAAAAAAATGTTATATACTGCTAAAAGACACAGAGAAAGATGAACAAGTAGAAGTGCATAATACCAGCATTATGTTATCATTACTAAACTGTTTTTATAACTTTATTATGCTTCTACTTTTTAAAAATAATTTCTTTCAAAATAGACAATTGATACTAAAATAAGTACATAAAAGTAAACAAAAAAGAAGTAAAAACAGAGAAAAGTCTCTAAAAAAAAAAAATGGGTGAGAGACACACTACCAGATGTTCAAATGCATTATAAAACCTCAATAGACAAACCAATGGCACATTTTTAAAAAGGCTAGAAATAGACTTCAATATAATTTGAAAGTTAATATATGATCAAGGTGGCACATCAAACAAGTCAGTGGGAAAATGGGATTGGGACAATTTCATGGCCAGTTAGACAAAAATAAATAAATACATAATAAGTCAGATCCATATTATCAAATCACACAGCAAAATAATTACAAAAGAATCAATAATTTATATTTTTAAATGATATAGTAAAAATATAAAAAGAGGCGTGGAGGGGTGGATCAGTTAGTTGGAGCATTGCCCCATAGACCGAAAGGTTTCGAGATCAATTCTTAGAGCACATACCTAGGGTGAGTGTTTGATTCCCAAGGTGTGGATCGGAGGCAACCAATCAATGTTTCTCTCTCCCATCGATGTCTCTCTCTCTCTAAAGATCAATGAACATATCCTCGGGTGAGGATTAATATATATAAATAAATCATACAATTATTATAACTTTCAAAAAAGAACTGCCTTTCTATGACTGAAACTTCAGAGCCATAAAATGATTGATATAATTTAACCACATTTTTTTAATCTGAGAAAAAACAGTTAAAAAAGAAAGAAATATTTTGACAGTGTCTTCTACTTCATATTAAGAAGCTTGAAAATTTAAAAATATATGACATGAAGACATTTGTGGGATTTGGGAAGCAAATGGCATAATCAAATTTTCACATTTTCATAGCATGTCCATGGCTATGCAGCGGATCCACATAAAGAGGCCCATAATGGAAACAGGAAAATGATGAAATACATTTACCTCCTCCTAGGAAATGTTGCTTTTGCATCTTGAATCATCACAAAGGACTACATTTTCTATATGATAGAAAAGAATAGACTTAGAAATATGAAGAAATTTTATTTTTAAAAATCTGAATAAACATTCAAAAGACAAATAAAAAATTGGGGAAAATATTATCAGTTTATACAACAAAGTATTTTTTCTTACTTATAAAATTCTCCTAGGGAAAAATTCATTAAAAAAATTAAAGAACCAAATAGTGTGGTGATTACAGGGGACAAGGGGGTGCGTATTTGTGGAAGAGGGTATGGGGAGGTGGGTAAATGGTGATGGAAAAAAATTAAAGAACCAGATTAAAAAATGGCAACAGACTGTAAATAAATAACTGGTAAAAAATAATAAAATGGCCCTTAAGTATGGATAAAGATGTTTAGTAGCACTCATAGAAATATAAAACGAGTACCCTTTTTCATTATCAGTTCAACAAAAATACAGAAATTAAATAATACACAATGTTGTTAATGCAGGGGGACAACAAGCATCCACATATATTGCTGGGGAATCTGTCTGACCTCATACAAAGGACATTCTATCAAAATTATAAATACCTGTGCTTTTTGACTCAACAGTTCTATTTCTGATAACTTATTCTACTGATAGTTATTATTGTGCTAATTTGGGTATGTTCATGTCTATTTCTGGTAGCACTGTTTGAAACAGCAAAAGAGTAGCGGAACATGAATGTCCATCAATCGGAGATTCATTATATAAATTATAGTATGTACATTCATAAAATATAACCAAACTGTAAAAAAAAACCATAATGCTGTCAATATATTAAAATTAAGATATACCCAAGTAGATTGTTAAGTGATAAAAGTTACATATATTGTAAAAGAATATCTTTTGCTTAAGAAAGAAACGAAGAATCTGCCATTGCTTTAACACACATAACGAAACTCTGGAAGAACACATGTGCTTCCTGCTTCCTGGGAGGAGGGAAGGACATGGGAACCAGGAAGATGGAAAAAAAGGGTGAGACAGAATTTTCCCTATAAAACTTTTAATAATTTTTGGCTTTTGAACACTGCAAATCATAAAAACATTTATCCTCATATTGGCAAATAATTTTGAAATCTGCCAGAGAGACTAAATTATTAGCAATAGACAAAATTGAGAAAAAGTTACCTTCCCCTACTGGATATTAAAATGCACTCTAAAAGTGTAGCTTTGAATTAAAAATACAACTGTGTTATATTGGCCCTGTAGAAGTGGCAGTGACAAAGAACATAAAAATACACATACATGTATACAAGACAGTATATCAGAAATATGTTAAATGTCTGGAGAAAGGACAGATTACTCGACAAATGGTAATGAGATTAATGGAAACAGAGAAAAAATAAATTTAGATCCTTACTTCATATCACATTGTAAAAAAAGTATAAAAGGTCAATAGAGAAAAATAAGACACTTTTCATAATGGACCTAATGCCAAGAAAATTCTCGATATTAGATATGAGAATAGGGTAATTGTATTTAGAAATTATGTCCAAAACCCATTTAAAATGCTCTGTGAATAAACTAAATTAGAACTCCCTCAGAGAAGAACCCTTTCAGAACCATCTCAGTCTCAATGACCCATAAAAAATGTTATTTCAAATTCGTTCTTCACAGGAAGTTCTGTTGCTTATGCTGCAACCTATTTTCCTCATTAAAAGTTCCCAGCTGTTCTCTTTTTGAACTACCCAGCCGTGGTAGTTTTGATTATTCATCCTACAGCAGGTACCTAAGTGGTCCTTGTAACTGACCACTCTTCTAGGCTGTTCTGATGATTTTTGGCTATTTTCCTAAAGGAGTTTTTGATTTGCATTGGAATGCTAAACCTAGATTCTCAGCCTGATATTGTCTTTCACTGACACTTTGTCTTCAGTATCAGTTTTCTTCATGGATTTATATTTTACTACTAACTGCATTGCCTTCAAGTCTAACGCTTTACCTTGTAAGTTAGGCAAATGACCACAAAAGTAAAACTTTTATCTTAGGATTGTTTTTCCCTTTCCTTTCTCTGCCTTTCTTCCAAACTATCAAGGACTTTTGTCGCGAATTCTGGCCAGCAGGATTCGTATGCCACGGCAGCGTGTAAATAATTTCGCACATAATATACTGGACTAGAAATTCTGGGACCACGTATCCCCTCCATTATCATCTTGGAGAGGCCCCGAGCCACATGTCAACCGGCTTTTTATTGCTGTTTCTCGGGTACTTTACATCTGAATGGTCTTCATTAACTACGCATGGATTGTAGATGCCCAATATAGCGCATCAAGAGGATAGATATGCAAATGGATTATCTAAGATAATAGGCTTGGGTTGAACTCAGGTCTGAGAAAGCTAGGCATGCATTAGCATATGTCCTTTTGATTCAGGGAGAGAGAGGTTTTAGCAAGAGCAAGTTTTAAATTTAAGAAATATGCCATCCTGATTTACCCATAGGAAATTCTGCTGTCACACATGTGGGTCCTGCTTGCCGGCCTATGTTCCAGGAGAGTCTTTGCTCCCTTAGACGTGAAAACATTAGAGCTACAATTCCCAAGGTGGATGCATGAATTTCCCTTAGACTTTACTCATTAATCTCCCCAATTATATTGAAAGAGAAGTAGCTGCAAAAAAAAAAAAGAAAGAAAGAAAAGAAAAGAAGGTATCTACATAAACCAGGAGTATTTCTCCTACTTTTTCATTTGTTTCTTTATTATTTTGGCTTACTTGCTCATTTGTTTTATTAAAGCAGAGCTAGGGACTATAGGGAGAGTCAAAATACACCTAGGTTCAGTTCCACATTATGTGTGAGAGCAGAGACACATTGCTTAACCGTGCTGAGATTCAGATTCTTCACCTACAAACTAGGCAAATTAACACCCACTTCATAGGATTATTGTGAGGATTCAGTAATACAATTTCATTGTAATATTAGGTATGTTGGTGCTAACAATACATTTTTGTTATTTATCTTCTATATACCTAAACATTTTGGCAACTATGAATACTGACACTGTGTCTTGTGAAAGGGTGATGTATAAAATGAATCACTGGCCCTGGCAGTCTGTCTGTGTGCGAACATGTATCTGTTGTCAGGCAGTACTTACTGTCTTCCTCATGTATGTCACATGCATTTATTCTGGGCCCCCCAAAAGTAATGTTTACCTCAAGTTCCAATTCTACATGAGATACTTTCAGGCAGAGAAGTGGAGTTTGTTGGAACCATGCTTCCATTCCACAAACCGCACAGGCCAGTTCACAGCCTCACACAGAGATACGCTTCTGCACCCGAGCTCTGTGTGGTCAACCTGAGTAGAAGGGTTGCCGGGTTGTCCAGCCTTTTGGCGTGTCTGGGCCACACTGGAAGAAGAAGAGTTGTCTTGGGCCACACATTAAATACACAAACACTAATGAAAACTGAAGAGCAAAAAAAAGATTTTAAGTAAATTTATGATTTTTGTGTTGGACCGCATTCATAGCCATCCTGATCTGCATGAGGCCCGTGGGCTGCAGGCTGGACACCCCTGGTAGAGAGTCCATCAGGATAATTAGGAAATGGATCCTGACAAGTGCATCCTACCACTGCGCTCTGGTTCAGGAACCTAGCCAGCCAGGGGCCCTGAGTGAAACAGTCACGAGCACTGAGGACTCCCACTGGAAATTGTAACTGATTCATTGCTCCACAGGAAGGGATCTGCCTTCAGAGAGCAAACACTTTTGTTGGTGTATCCTTCTCAAAAGCACGCTTGCAACCTATGTAAATCGTTGACTTAAATGCTTCCCTGAATACAGATCTGACTCTGCGATATTACACAGCATAGCAATATCTCAAGATTTAGCCCAAAGTTCAACCTGGAAGCCTACATTTAAATGGTGTACACCTAAATAATCAAAAGTTGTTTCACCAAATCCATCTAATGCATAATTGATGTATACACATCATGAGGCTGATGGATTCCAAAGACATAACAGACACCAGAAATTATAACAAGCCTGTAATAAATAAACATAGGCCAGGTGAGAGTGGACTTCTTTTATGAGTGATGAGTAATAAGCAAGGCCATTTGAGCTGTACCTGGGTTGTCTGAGATACTGTGAAGAGTCAGTATGCATACATTGATATTCTTCCACAGATTTTGGCTGATTAGAGCTAGAAAAGGGTATATAGATCTGAAATAACACAGAGAATGGGAGGAAACTTCTTCAAGGAAAATAATACAGTTTCTCTTCTTCTAAATTCAGTGTGTTTCTATATTGTCTCCTTCGAGGCTCTATAACGAAGGGAAGCTTGGTGTAGTGGCAGAGGAGAGAATTGCCCTCCCTGACGTCTCATCTCCTGGTGTCAGGGTCCACTATAAACGTGCTGTCTTGAAACATTTTGTGAAACATAACTAAGAGTAATATTAACAGATATCCATGTGGTTTAGAAAAGTGGTAGACTTTTAAGGATTTTACTTTTACTCTGAGGTAAAATTATATCTGACTAAAGCCTTTAGAAAATCTATTTGAAGAAATAAAAAATACATATTGAAGAGAGAGAACACAATGTCTATTATCTCCTTAGGCTCGACTTTTTAAACACATTTTTTATAATAGATTGTAAATTTAGAATTACTGAAAACTTGCAAAGATAGTACAGAGAGTTTCAACATAGTTTCAACAACTGTTAATATTTTACTTTGCTACAGTACATTTGTCACAGCTAATGAACAAAAAATGCTGCATTAGTATTCACTAAATTCCATATTTTCACTAGTTTTATGTAGCAGTGATTTCCACACACGTGTAAACATGCAGTCCTGAGAATTTACACGTTTTGAGCACAGCTCCATGTGATTCCCGTGTGAGCAAGTGTGGATCATGTCTGTGGAATGGGAATTCTCTAATAGGAATTTGGCAAAGATGTATCTTAAAAAGTTCTGGCTTGCTGACCCCTGCATATTATTTTAACCTGGTCCTGTCTGCCACCGGACTTGAATTTACATCCTGATGCCCTGCTGTGTGTAATCTTACCCCTGTTCTGCTTAATCCCATGAACAAACAATCCAATGTAAATGTGTGCTAATGCCCCTGATAAAAACCCCGGCTGGGCAAGCAAGAGGGCTTTTTCCTGAGATGGGAGGAATCAGCCACGTGGCCCCAATCTCTCTTTCCCTGCGTGTCTCGGTATGAGATTCATACACGCATCGGGTCACGGTCACCCACGGGTATCGGCAGGTTCGATTCACACCCGTGTCAGTTTTACCTAACGTTCTTATTCTATTCCAGGATTTCATCCAGGATACCACATTTACATTTGTCCTCTTAGGTTTCTCTTGACTGTAATTTTCTCAGAATATTGTTTTTGCTGACCTTGACAGTTTTGTGGAGAAAAGTTCCTTCAATTAGAGCTTGTCTGATATTCTCTCATGATTAGACAGAGGTCCTGAGTTTCTTAGGAGACAGCAAAAGTGAACTGCCTCCCGTCATGCCACATCGAGAGTACATACTGTCCACTGGACTCACCCCTGAGTATGTTACCCTTCATCACCTAACTCATCATCCGTCAGATTTCTCCACTGTAATGCCTCCCTCCTTCCTTTTTTCCGTATTTTATTCTCTGGAAGTGTGTCATTAAGTGTAGCCTACACTTAAAAAGTGGGGAGTCATGTCCCACTTTTTTGAGGAGAAAATATCTACATAAATTATTTGGACTTCTTCTATACAAGAGATCTGTCTCTTTTTTTCCATCTTTATTATTGCATCATTTGCTTGTATTACTGTGGATTCATGAATATTTATTTTATACTTTGGATTATAATTCAATACTATTTTTTGTTGCTGTTGCTCAGGTTGCTCCAGGTGTGGCCATTAAGAGTCCTTTCAGTCGGCTCCCACATCCCTTTGACAGACACTCATGGTCTTGTTCTTGGAGACTTTCTGGCCTACCACGTGACCCAGGTTCATCTCGTAAATCTCTAGCCCGGCAGGAAGCTTGGTGTTAGTCTACCGTGATATTCTAACTTTTCATAATATATTTTCATATAAATAATTAAACTATGACACCAGAGAAACAATATCTTTACAGACTAGTTCTCACTAAATCTAGTCAAAGTAAAATAATGCCTTCCAGCCCAGCTGGTGTAGCTCAGTGGATTGAGCACAGGCTGGGAGCCAGAGGGTCCCGGTTGGATTCCCGGTCGGGGCACATGCCTGGGTTGAGGGCCAGGTCCCAGGTGAGGGCCATGTGAGAGGCAACCATATATTGCTCTTTCTCCCTCCCTTCCCCTCTCTATGGAAATAAATAAATAAAATCTTTAAAAAAAAATAATGCCTTCCAGTATATTTAACAAAGTATAACATTATATCCATTACATTTACCAACTTTCAGCTTACATAGGATATGTCTGGCTGACATCTTCAGATTTTCCTTACCTGATAGAAAAAGAAGATACTACACAAGGTTCTTACCAGGACATATTTTTTACAGGAAAGGGAGGAAGGGAGGGAGAGAGAAAGAAAGAGAGAGAGGGAGGGAGGAAGGAAGGAAGGAAGGAAGGAAGGAAGGAAGGAAGGAGGGAGGGAGGGAGGGAGGGAGGGAGGAAGGAAGGGATGGAGAAAATATAAAACCAAGAAAATGTGTGAAGCTGTAAGATAAAAAATGTCCAGAGGGACTGACAAAATCTAGGTGGTACGGGGAAGGGTAAGGCCAGGCATGAGGTCAGAGGATCTACAGACATAAAAGCAAAGGGTAAAATCAGCAACAGGTAGGGCCATTAAGCACATTTTTGGAATAAAAATCATCTGTTATAAGGACCTTGCAACTTTTATAAAATGAAGAATGTCAGGTATAAAGAGATCAAATTTTAAATCCTGGATTTTTACTCCTGTAAAAGAGAAAATGTATTAGTACTCTTATATCAACTGGATATCCAAAGCGTGAGTGCATGACTAACAATTACTTGCTGCACGGGTATTCTGTGGCTTCCTATTCCTGTGGTAGGGCCCATTCCAGGCACTGTGAAGACAGCAGTGAAAGAAAGAAAGTAACTGCACTTGGGAAACTTACATTCTTTTTTTCTTTCTAATACTACTTTATATTGGAATACATTTGCTAACCAATCTATTGCATTAATGTCCCAATAAATATCCTGTATTGTAATATTCACACAGAAAAGATGTTCTTTACAAAGTTATATTCTATCGGTGTTTATGTTCCCTTGTGTATCAAAATCACAAGAGGAAAGTTGAAATTCTTTACTATTGTTCAAGTACAGCTGTCTCCATTCTCCCCTCACTACTCTCCCCACCCCACCAACCCCCACCTCCCACCCTAAATCCCACCCCCCTTGGCTTTGTCCATGTGTCCTTTATACATGTTCCTTGATGACCCTTCCCTTTCTCTCCCTCATTATCCCCCGCCCCCTCCCCTCTGGTTACTGTCAGTTTGTTCTTAAAACTTTTATTCTAATAGGGAGAGAAGCAAAAGAATAGCTATGATGATGATGATGATGATTACTGAAAATACATATTTTAGTAGTGGTTTTAAGTACTAAGAAAAAAGGCACAAGGAAATGAAGATAAAGTGATGGAATGGAGGATGGAAGTTCTATTCTGTATATGGTAGACAGAGAATACCTCTGTAATAGGTTTTGGAGCAGAAACCTAAGGAAGTGAGACAGTGAGATATGTAGATAAGTAGGAGAAAAGTCTTACAGGCAGACAAAAAGCAAATGCAAAGCTGTGCAGTGAGCAGCTTGACTTGTTAAGGAACCTCAAAATGACCAGTGAGGCAAGGAAGTCAGGGAAGTAGCAGAGAAGGGAGGAACAGAATCTGGCATGTCTTATAAGGCAGAGTAGAAATGGGAAGTTATTGGAGGATTTTTAAAACAAAAATGATATGATCTGAAATTTTTTAAAGACTCACCTAGCTGCTCTATGTAGATTAGACTGGGAGAGGGAGGAACTGCTTTCAAGGAGGTGTTTTAAAATGTAGGTTTTATTATGATTCATGTATAGTGAGGCCAGTAGATCAGGAGACTACTGAAATTGAAACATGGTTTGTTACAGTTCCCAAGAGGAAGGGGCATGCCGTAACCTGCAGGAGACACGCAGGGAAGCACTGATGTTGGGCAGGAGGCAGAGGGAGCTAAAAAAACAAACAAAGAAACAAAGAAAACCACGGGCAAGTGCCCTGATTGTTGTTTCTGTGGGGAAGGTAAGACAATGCAGGGTATACAGGTTTAAGGTTGGCTAGTTTGAATGATCTCAGAAGGCAGTATAGGGACTGGCTGGTAGCTGTCCCTAGCGTGATTAGGGTAGGAAGATAGGTCTGCAGTGTAAGAGATCTATAAAGGATGTGGCTGGACTGGGAGAAGAGATGGGGAAAGGAGGTGGGGGCTGGGCTTGGATTTGTTGGTTGACGTATGAAAAGAGCTCTTCCAGTGCAATTCTATCTGTATCTCCAGAAAATGGCTAGCCCTGAGAGGGGCAATAACTCCAGGGTTAGCAAGGCCCCAGATGTCAAAACTTCAAAAACATGTGGTTAATAGATAATGGAAGTAGTGGAGATATTAAGGAGGCTACCCAGTAATTCAACCAAGAGGAAATGAAGAGAAATGGTTGAGTTTGTGTAATTTTAGGGTAGAGCTGAAAGGCTTCCAAGGTGACTCATATGTGGTGAGACTAAGAGGGAGTCAACAATGAGTCCAAGACTTTGGATCCAATCTACTGGAAGAATGGATTTTCCATTGATAGAGAAGGATTTCCAATGATAGGATTTTCCTATGATAGAGAAGACTCTAAGAGTAAAAAAATCTAGCATTTTGTTTTTAACTTGGTTATTTTATAAATCCTAATAGATATTTAAATATCAGCTAGACAATTGGACATATGAGTCTGGAATCCAGGCAATGGTCGTGGCTGGAGATACAAATTTTGGACTAATCAGTATATAGATGGCATCTATACAATAAAAAATAATTCAGAAATCAATTTATTATTTATAGACAAAAAGTACAAGGACAAAGCCCTAGGTTGCTCAGATATATGCATCTCAGGAACATGAAAAGAACCTAGCAAAGAGACTGAAAGGAGCTCCCAAATGAAAAGAAAGAATACAAAGAAAGAATGGTTCTCATTGCTGAGGGATCTTAACCTTGGTTTTCCTACCTTTAGTGGGTTTCTATAGCCTTCTACTAACTGTACTACTGGATGTGGTATTATTAGGTGACACCCAAAGAATTCTTTGAGATTCAGACACATTTTCCTGCCACATTTTCCACCCTCGTGACCATAGGGTGGCTGTGTCA
>PVJI01031044.1:0-13518 GCA_004026765.1 Micronycteris hirsuta
AGGAGGCATGGCACATTCACCTATGCCGCCATCTTGCCGGAAGTCCTCTCCCTGGTATTTTTGAGCTGTGCGCCTCTGTTCCCTCTCTTGTCTGTCCCTGGAATGTGCGCCAAAGAGCTCTGGCTGAGGGGCCCAGTTGTGCACTGTCCCTGGTCTTTTTGAACTGTGCACAATTAGACCATGGATCACGGGGTGCGTACAGCCCTTAGCTTCCCGTTTGGTTTCGCAGGTCGCACTTGGCCATAGAGCCGCTTACTGCAAGCTGTTCCCAATTCTTCTGGAATGAGCTGGGAAAGGCCTCGGACCCCAAGTTCAAACAGCCTCCAATTCCCCTTGATGGAAGCGCAAGCTGCCGCGGGCCGAGGGCCGACCGTGTTCTCACTCCGGTACTATAGGCAGACTTCCCTGGGCCTACGATCCTGGTCATGCACCCGATCCCGGTCGCGCACCCAAACCCGGTCGCGTACCAACCTCAGGACTGTTGGGGGCAGGGCCTCTCCAAATAGCCACGGAGCGCCTCTTTTTTTTTCTATTTTTCCTCTCTGAAAAATTCTTCCTATTTACGCCCGCCAGACCAAACAAGCATCTAACCACTCACAAATCCCAGTCTGGCTCCCTCCCCAAGAATCTTGTGCCCTATTCGGGTGGCTGCTGGGTCTGGGACTGAAACCCCGCCCTGCTCCTCGGGCTGGTCCCGAGGGGGACCTTTTCCTTCGGAAGCACTCTGCTTACCATATGAATGTTCAAATTCCCCTGTAATCTTGGGCATCAATCATCATATGTGTTGGAATACTGCTGGGTTTTCACCCCATTCCTCAGAAAATCAACCAGTGGGCAGGAGGAAGTAAACTCTGTTCCCCCTATCTCACCGCCATCTTCCCTCTCCTCCTTAGTCCCTTTCTAAAGGCTGGGACTTAGCTAGGTCACCCGCCCAACCACGCTGTTTGCAGCTCCATCAGCCCAGAGAAAAGGAGGGACCTGTAGTTCCTCCTTCCACCTGGAACCGCCCTCTCCCCCCTCCCTGCACCACCCTCCTGGTCTTCCTGATTTGGGACTTGGACTGTGGGGCATACAGGACATGCTTTGCTTGGGAGCCTGCTGCTCTGCATGGGCTGGGCAAACCTCCAGCATCCCTATCTGCTCCAGAAATGCATGTGCCTCCCACCCCACCCCAATGTCTTGGAATCTGAGGCTGCTCTCCCCATGGGCATGTGGCTTTCCCTTCTCTCCCCAGGGTCCTAGTGATTTCCACCAGGTTGATATTCCAGGAAGGGTCATTTCCCCTTTTATCCCCCACTCCTTTCCCTTAACTTTTCTACTCCTTAATCCCCTGTTATATCACAGAGGATTTTCTTCAGAGGGCAATGACAGGCCTACCAGGTGGCCCATGGAGGGACCTTTGATAAATGCTAAGGAAGAGAAGCCCAGGCGTATGAATTCCTGGGAAATACTCTTAGCCCAGAAATAAAGGACTTCAACTAGCCTACCAGTCAGGAATGCCGTGTCCTGAGTTTGAGTCCAGGGCCTGATTGGGAGCCCCTGTGCTGGTCCACAGTCTGGTAGATTCCCTCTTTTGGCCGCTTCACTGCTCACACTCCTCTCCTCGTCTCCAAACCGGGCTCTGATCCCACGGTCGCTGGCATTTAGGAAGAATGAGAACATGAAGTGTAAATACTTCTTCCTTTGCTGCTGATCAACTTGACCCATTGAATCCTCCAACAACTCTGAGAGAGATGGCCATCACTCCAAATAAGGTCTAGAGAGTTTCAGTGACTGTCCAAGATCATACAGTGAAAACCTGAACTTGGGTCTTTTGTCTCCAGGGTTTCTTTTGTTTGTTGTTGTTACTGTTGGTTTGTTGGTTTGCCGGGGTCCAGCCTCAGCGGTCCTCCAGGTCCCCGAAGGATGGACAGTAGGGGTGAAGGGGAAACAGATCCGGACACTGTCAGTGGAGTCCGGAGGACAGGGGAACGAATCCAAACACCCTCTCTCTGGAGTGCCAGAGGACAGCCGGGCCTCTTTGCTCCGACTGACACCCCATGAGAATTTTTTATTTTTATAGGGGTTTTTTTTTGACAATCAACAACAGATGGATGTTATAAATTGTCAAGGGCTGACACATGAGCAAAAGACATAGAACATTTCAATTTTTACAAATGATTGTTTTTATCAATCAAATGACTAAGAATAACATTAGTACTATTTTAGGCACTAATAATTGGCTAGACATATATATTTTTTCTTAGCTCCTAGATAACTCTACATTAGTAATTAAAAATATATGTAAAGGTAGGTCTCGTGCTTAGGAAATTTAAGAGAGAGAGAGATGTCATGTAAGTCAAAGTATTCCTAACCCAATTAGCTGCTTTTGAAGTGTATTTCTAGGCCCAGATGGTCTTATCTACAACTTTCTGAAGTATAAATCCTAACATTCATGGTCTTTCACTAAATTTCCTAGCTATTAAAATAGTTTCTCTTCCTACATCTCTGGTTCAATAAACATTCTTGCTCAAGATAAAGAAGCAATAAATTTTGAGTTTCAGAGAGAATTGTTTATTTTAAGCAATGGCTTCTTCTAGTAATTAGCAAACTGTTTTTCTTTCAGCGTTCAGGTGGCTGACTTGCTTAATGGCTAATTCTTCTCCTTAATGCTTTCATGTGTGGGGAACAGCCATGATAATCAGGAGCCTTAGTCATAAATGCAGGTCAGTGAGAATTGCTCATTCTCAGAAGCACAGCCAAAGTATGCAAGCCACAGGCTAGACTTGCGAAGAACTGCCCAAAAGTCCCCTTCCGCTGTGCAGAGGTGTCCTAGAAATGTGCCAAGAAATGGGTGTGGGCTAGTTCTCCACAAATCAGCGTTCATGGACTGGGTGTAGGCTGGCCCACAACATTTGTTTAAGAGAGAGACCTATTTGTTGTTCCACTTACTGGTTGCTGCTTGTGTAAGTGCCCTGACTGGAGATCGAACCTGCAACCTTGGTGTGTCGGGACAACACTCTAATCAACTGCGCTACATGGCCAGGGCTTGTCTGCAGGTTTTCAAACCAAGTCAGGTCACACCTCAAGAAAGACGGGGAGGTCATCTGGCTTCTAGCCAAGCTTGGGATCAGAGTCCTTTGAGATTGCTCCCTTGACTCTATTCACAGGAGGAAGGAGACTCCCTCTACGTGCCTGTCAGAAACCTGCAGGCTGCGTTGTGCCTCTTTCTGCCCCCATCCTTGGGTACTCCCCCTCTCCCCGTCCTCCCAGGTCATCAAGCGAGAGGGCACAGGCACAGAGATGCCCATGATTGGGGACCGAGTCTTCGTTCACTACACTGGCTGCTGGTTAGATGGCACCAAGTTGGCCTCCAGTCCGGCCCACAAGGACAAATTCTCCTTTGATGTGGGAAAAGGTGGGCAAAACCAGGCTTGGTAGCTAGGTTTCTGGGAGGATGTAAGTGGTCACAAGCAGGATCCATGTTTTCAGAAGCTTGAGGAGGCATGGTTAAGTGCAAACTGCTGCTTTTGTTTCTCCTTTTTGTCCCACCATCCTGTAACTCCACTGAATTGTCTCCTTCCTCTGATCTCTCTGAGTACCTCACTCCTCTTCAGAAGTGACTGCCTTGTTTCTTGAACGTCTTTGTTCCAGAGGCAAGTGGTTTGGTTTGTCTGTTTGTTTTTTAGGAGGTCTGAGATGACACCACTGATTGCAGCCATGTGTTTCTGCTTCTAAAGAGTGTCCAGCTAACCCTCAGGCAGCGTACTCTGGGGCCACGGAGCCCAGAGTCAGTTCCCTGCCAAGGAGGAAGGACCTGTTTGCTTTCTGTACCTACCGAAAGGGGAGGTCATCAAGGCTTGGGATGTTGCTGTAGCAACCCTGAGGATGGGAGAGCTTTTGGCCTCACCTGCAAGCCAGAATATGCCCACGGTCGGGCAGGCAGCCCTCCGCAAACCCCTTCCAATGCCACGCTTGTGTTTGAGGTAAGCGCCCAGCCAGAGAGCAAGACAAAGAGCCAGCCTTACCTCTCAGCGCAGGGCCTGGCTGCCCTCTAGTCCTTCTCGCCTCTTGGAGACAGCGTAGCCAAAGCTAAGGGCCTGGCCTTAAGGGGAAAGAGAAATGGCGAGGGCAGTTGGCTTTGCTGCGCGCACAGCTTACTGCTGCCAGGACAGAGGCTACAATGGAGGTTTCAGGTGGGAAGAGGTGGCCATGAACCCCTCTTCAGACTTGAGGCAGTAATGGACAGAGACATGTTTATCTCAAGAGCGGTGCCCAGAGGAGATGGGGTATAATTCGAACAAAAGGAGCCAGGAGGTCAGAATGTGTGTGCAGTCACAAATGACAGTATAGGATGTTGGCGCCTAGAGATAGGAGGAGGGGAGAGGTGCCACCCCGTGTGGGTCAGGGAGGTGAGGCAAGTTTCCTCTGAGGAGGTGGAACTTGACACTGGTCAGTCTGCAAGTAGTTGAGCCCTGACCCCCACTAATGACTTGGAGGATGTTCAGTAGACTGCTGAAAGACGCTGGGTCATTTCTACCGCTATCAGATTGGGCTTCTCAGGTAGCTGAGTTAGGATCGACTAGAACATGTCCTTACTGGGCAGAGCAGGTAGCAAATAGATTGATCTCCTGAGGTTAACTGAAATCTGGGTGGCCTGCCCAGCTCTACCAAAGTTGAGACTTGGGCAAATCCTGAGAACTTGGCAAAAATGCAACTTTGTTCACTCCTAGCGTGGCTGCAGTCCTGGTCAGACCTCGCCTGGCAGTTAGGAGGGACTCTTCTGAAGGAGAGAGAAGTTGTGCCTCACTGTTGCCAAGGTAGTGCTGACAGGACTTGTCGCCCTACACCTTGTCCCACAGGTAGAGTTGTGCGAGTTCAAGGGAGAGGACCTAACAGAGGAAGAAGACGGGGGAGTCATCCGGAGAATACGGACTCGGGGCGAAGGCTATGACAGGCCCAGGAGGGTGCAGTGGTGGAGGGTAAGACAATAGGCAGGTTTTAATTCAGTTTCTGATCCTTAGTCTCTGGGTGGCTTTGGACAGGTTACTTCCTTTCTCTGATCCTCTTTTCTTGTCTGTAAAATGAGGGATTGGAACATACCCTTTTATCATCCCTCCCAGTCTGAGAACACCAGGGCATCTTGGGGGCAGGAAGTGAAGAGACCACAGAGGGATGCCAATGGCGCCCTTCTTCAGTCGCCTCCCCACTCATGCACTTGGTACACTGCCTTTCTTGCATGCCAGTTGCACTGGAAGGGTACTACAAGGACCGGATTTTTGACCAGTGGGAGCTCCACTTTGAGATCGGCGAAGGGGAGAGTCTGGATCTGCCTAGTGAGCTGGAGAAAGCCATTCAGCACATGGAAAAAGGAGAACGTTCCATTGTGTACCTCAAGCCCAGGTAAGGAGTGGGCTTGGTAGAGCAGGTGGGTGAGCTGAGGTCAGAGATCTACATGGCCAGTGAGTTAAATGGCTGGCCATGTGCATCCTGTCCTCGGTCTGTGTTCACTACCCCCACAGCCTCGTTCGTGTTCACTGAGCTTCTGGGCACACCAAACGTAGGCCATTGTGGTCTCTTCGCTGTATTTAGGAGCGTGGCCACAATTGTCCACATCTCCTTGGATCAAAGCATAATCTTTCCAGTCATGGCTGCTGCAGACTCTCTCCTTTACAGACATCAAGGTTTTCGTGTTCCATTGGTTCACTCACTAGTCGGTGACATTTATGGAAGCACACTCACTCTGTGCTTACATGGTGCTGGCAATTTGTAGTTACTCAGAGACGTTGTTCCTGCCACCTATTGAGACATTTTTCAGTGAGATGCCAGTTCAGTTGGTAATCACACCAGTGTATGTACAGCATGAGTTGTCGCACGGGTACGTAAGATACTAAGAGAACAACTGATTGTGTTTGGGGGTCAGGGAGGATTCTGCCACACAGACGGGGAGGTACTTCCCAGGAAACAGGAATTGTTTTTGGTGCAGAATAGGTTAACTGCTGATGTGATGGCTTAGAGGCTTTTTCTGCCCCCCATAGCCCCGCTTTTGGCAGTGTCGGGAAGGGAAAGTTACAGATCTCACCAAACACTGACCTGAAATAGGAAATCCACCTCCAGAGTTTTGAGAAGCTGAGTTGGCTCAAGGTCCTCCCCATCCTGACATCGCGTCCCATCCTGGAGGTGACTCTCTGAGGTCGCTGACAGTTGTGTTTCTCTCTTGGGGGATGGCAGGCCAAGGAGTCCTGGGAGATGAATTCAGAGGAGAAGCTGGAACAGAGCTCCACAGTGAAAGTGAGCACTGTGTGATTGAAGGTAAGCCAGCAGCCATGGTCCTGAGGACACGCCCAGGGAGGGCTCCTCTGGGCCCACCTTTTCCCACCGATGGTTGAGGTCAGTTTCTGCCAGGGACTGGACAAGTGGCACCTGCAGTCTTCACTTAGGACAAGCCAGCTGGTCTTGCCTTGGGGCATTGAGGGTGGGGGGTGGGCAGGACCCGTCATTAGGCCCACGGGTCACTGATGACTGTGGGGCATGACAGCGTGGTGCCACTGAGCCTGTGCCGTGTACCCAAGCCTCCTTCCTATTGTAGGAAGACAAGTACAAGCAGGCTTTATGGCAGCACAAGGAGATCGTGTCCTGGCTGGAAGACAAGTCAAGTTTCCCTGATGAAGACGAACAGAAGCACGGGCCCTTCGGCTAGCTTCCCATCTCAACCTGGCCATGTGTCATCTGAAACTACAGGCCTTTTCAGCTGCCACTGAGAACTGGAACAAGGTGAAGCCCCTTTAAAGAAGTACGGGAGCAACATTCACAGGCGAGGTTGGCGGCGAGCTGCCAGCATGTCTGAAAGCTGCCCTCGGTGACTAAGGTAGGAGGAAGCAGGATGGACCATCATTGGGAGCTCAGCGATTCAGGACCCAGAGGCAGGGGATGAGAAGCAAGCACTTTAGTGGTTGGAGGCAGCTGACCCAGAGCTAGAAGGACACACTGGATGGGAAGAGCTCCTTAAGTGTTTGCTTCACCCCGATTCTTAGCCTCTCCCACTTACATACCTGCCATATTCTAAAGAGAATAGGAAGACCTCCATCTTAAGACCTGTCTTCCCTCTCTGCCTCTCAGACTAAAAGAGATCCCTTCATAGACCTTGTTCTTTTCCATTTAATGTCCCAAGGCTCATTCTTTTAAAGGCAGAACCAGCCATTTGCATTCCCCATCATCCTGCTGAGGTTACCTTGGAAACCCAGTCTTGGCCAGATGAACTGCAGGAGCTGAGGCCTCAATGTTGATTCCTCCTCCATCATGAGGCCCTGGAGCTGGACAGCAACGATGAGAAGGGCCTTTTCCGCCGGGGAGAGGCCCCCCTGGCAGTGAATGATGATGACCCAGCACAGGCTGACTTCCAGAAGGTCCTGTGACTCTGTCCCAGCAACAAAGCCACCAAGGCTCAGCTGGCTGTCCACCATCAGAGGGTCTGCAAGCAGCTCTCATGAGAGAAGCAGCTCTGTGACTGCCCCAAGGTCAAACTGCAGCACCCCAGCTCATGTACCCCCACCTAATCCTGCAGGTTCCAGACAGCGACTTCTGTGTGCCTGACCTGGGCCAAGTGCATGAGATCGACGTACCATGCCAGCTGCCTGGCCTGCCAGGCATCGCTGATGACCTCAGGTACAGAACAGACCTGGGCCTGGCATTGCCCCTCCGCCCCAGGCACCATTCCAGAGTTGCCTGCCTCCCCACAGAGGTGGCCGAGCCTTTCCAGCCAGATGAGCCAGAGCCAGGAATGGGACTTGGGCTACTTTCTTCCTCAGATACCTCACATTTCTCGCACTTGTTTCAGACCTAGAAGATGGGGTGCTAATAGCACCCCCGCCACCACCACCCTCTGCTCCAGCAGTGCTGGTCAATGCTCCCTCACCCGTACCCCCATCGCAGACTTTGGCCTCTCCAGGTCATGATGCCCAGGAAGCTCGTAACAGCTCTTCTCCTTTGGGCAGGAGCAGGGGCAGGGCCAATGGGCATGTGTGTGGGGGTAGAGCACTCTTCGAGGGCGTCTCCAAGTTTCTGGATCCCTGAAGGATTTTCTGTAGTTTGGAAAAGTGGTCATAAATTCTACAGTTTCAGGATAGCTCTAATTTTAAATCTTGTTCCACTGGGTTCATTAATAGTGGTTTTCAAACCGTGTCCATAGAGCTCTGGAATTCTGTCCTCCAGGGTGGAGGGAGCCTGGGCGGAGGGGGCTGTGGGTTCCCCACTGACACCAATGGAAAAAGAGGGGCTACTAAAATCATTGAAAACTACAGCAACAAAATATCCATGTGTTCCTTAAATTGCAGAATTTCCGTTTTAATATATCTCCCTTCCAGAAGTAGCACAAAAATTCCGTGTTGGATCACGTGTCACGTTTAGATAGTCACCATATCGGAAACTCTCAGGGCCCCCTGTGCAGGTGGCAGCTAAGCTGGGTGGGGATCATAGAGGGTCCTGGGCTCCTGGACACATGACTTCCTGAGCTCAGGAGGATGCAGTCAGCATCCAGGCTTCACCAAAGGCCCAGCTTCACCAGCCGGCTTCCTCTTCATGGTGAGCCCCTCCTTACAGTCAGGCTGCTGAGGGCTCCTCGGGAACCCCAGAACATCATGCTGGGCAGGGCTGTCCCACAGCCTGGCCCTGCCTGAGCAGCCTTTCTTCCCAGTCCAGGGAACCCCCAAGGAAGTGGTGGACCCCTCCAGTGGCCAGGCCCCTCTGTTGCAGTCCATCCGCCAGGCTGGGGGCACTGGCAAGGCCAAGCTTCACAGTGTCAGGGAGCACAAGGTAAACAAGAAAGAGAAGGAGCAGGAGCACGGTGAGGGGACTCTGCTGCGCCCACTCCAGGAGGGCTCTGAGAAAAGGGCCGCCTCTTCCAGCCACCACCAGACTCCAACAGGGTGCTCCTTGCCACCCACGTGTCGAAAGGCCAGCCCCCTGCTTTCCCCTGGGTGTTTGCTGGAAACCCTGGGTGGCCAGCCTACATCCTCGTCTCTGCTGCCTGGACAGTGGGTCCTGCTGGGTTTTGGAGCCTGCTGAGTAGAACTTTCCTCTCTAAGCTGGTAGATGACAGAGCCTCATCCAGCTCCAAGTACCAGAATCTTCTGATACTCTGCCAGTTGTCTGCGCAACAGACAATGTCTCAGGTTGGGACCTGAGATATCTCAGAAACAGAGGACCTGGAGGGTAGCTCAGTCCTACTTCTCTAAGCCCCTTGGGGTACAGATTTCTTCCACGGGGACGCTGGCATTAATGTAACACCTGGGCATGAAGCAACAGTCCAGTGCTGAGTCCCAGCTTGGCTTCTGAGCTTTGCATATGACCCAGGCAAACTGCCTAACACTCTGGGCTGCTCACACACTGGGGCTGCTCGTTGGCGCCCCTTTGTCTCACAGGGTGGCTATGACGGTGTCGCTCAAATGTTAACCATTTTCTTATCAGTGCCCTGGGGCTGGATCCACTGACAGACTGAAGCTCCAGGAGCTGCTGGTGACCTGGTGGCTGTGGAGAGGGCTGGGGTGTGTCAGTGATGAAGGAAAGAGGACAAATGTGACTGACCCTGAGGTTGCCACCCAGGAGCAGGTTTCATACTTGGTCCCTTCATCCTTCCTCACCGGTGGTTTCTCCTGTTGCAGTGAGGGCCACAGGCCAAGGTGGGACCTGATGTCACATCTCTCCAACAAGCTGGTCCTGAGACGCAGAGGTAGGTGGAGTACCGCTGCCTTCCAGGGAGCTGGGGTGCTGTGTGCCATGCACACTCTGCCTTTTCTTGTTTCTGAGTCTCCAGGGACTTCTGAGTCTCTAGGGGCGGGGTGAACTGATGCCCCAGAGCACCCCCTCAACCTCCCCATTTTCCCTCCCAGGCATCTCTGGGAAAGGACCTGGGACCTAGGACCTGGGCCAGTGAGGGACCAGGAGAAACCTTCACTTGAATGTGAGACACCATCCCACCTCTGCCTCCCCCACAGCAGTCACTTGGAGAGGAAGATGAAGGTGACTGGGAATCCTAGGGGCGCAGCAGCTCCTTCTCCCCAAACCCAGGCTGCGTCTCTTGCCCTCACATGGAAGCGGCTGGGATGGGCTCCTTGGCCTGCAGGTCTCTCAGCCCCTGCTGCCCTTGGAGGGATGGGGGTCCTGGAGGACCACCATGGCTGTGGCTGGGCTCTCTTCCAGAAGTCGGGAGGTTGGCTCCTGAGGAGTGGGGGAGGGGGCCCTGGCTCCACGCCTGTGTTCCACCCACCTCCTTCCCTGGTGTGTTCCGTTCCTCCCTGAGACTTTGAGATACAGCAGTGCACACTCCAATACAGAAATAGAAAGCAGAGCTGGACATCAACCGACAATGCACTTTGAATTAAGGAACTAGAGCCATGCAGAAGGCCAACCTCTCTGAGCCAGCGCCTGTCCTCCTGCTCCCACTGGTCTCAGGCAATGGGGCAGCGTCCCAGGGGACCAAGGCCCCTTTCTCTGGGTCAGGGAGAGAAGAGGAGTAGTCGACAGGGGCAGTTGTTGCAGATGGGGCAGGGGTATCGTCACACAGCAAAAAATGCCTGGCTGACAGACAGAGTACCTAAAGCCATGCTGAGAGCCCAGTGGCCCTTGGTGTAATTGCTGGTGTCAGGGGAAAGGTGTCTTGGGGCCGCCCATGTGGCTGAGAGGTGCTACCGCCTTGCAGGACCTGGTATCCATCCAGGGGATAAGGATGCTGTACAGGGAGGGCCTGAACAGGTGAGGGAGCAGCTGGGAGGTAAAGAAGTGAGCCCAGCGGGTGGCGCAGCAGCGCACAGGGCCCTGCTCCCAGTTCTCAGTGACTTCAGTGCCTCATTTCTCGGGGTTGGTGCTTAACCCCGAAATGGCAGTTGGATGAAGACACCAGAAGCCTGAGGGCAGTGGAACCCTGGACACCAGGGGGCTGGGAGTGGGGAACGTCCTTAATTTTGAGGAAAGGGAGGCAGCAGGGGCCTGCCCCACCTCACCTCTGATGAAGTAGATGCTGAGAAAGGCGCAGGGACAGAGACCCCACAGAGGAAGGTGCAGCTTCCACCGCCGCCCGGAAAGGCCGGCCAGGAAGCAGGGCAGGGAGCCCACTGGGCCGTGGCGAACAGGAGGAGAGACCCAGTTTCTGGGAGGGGCCCTGGGATGGCCAGGACCCAGTGTTCAGGAGTAACCTAGTTTTTGCCTATTGGCCTCTGTGCCTATTCCTGGGTCCTGGCGGCCCGGTGATTCCAGAAGGGGCTGGTCTGCATGCCAGACAAGTGTGGACATCCCTCAGGAGAGGCCAGACTTCTCATGATGAAACAGGGGACGGCAAGACCGTGAAACACTAGATGGGGGTCTTGGGCGGGGAGTTCCCCGGGAAGGGAAAGGCAGGACTGACCTTCCGCAAAGCAGCAAAGGTGGCTTTGATTTCCACACAGTCTCGGATCCAGGCGGGCAGTTTGGCCAGGATAGGTGCACGGGCATACCGCTGATCCAGGAACACTATGCTGACGAAATCCTTCTGGTGCCTGATGGCCCTGCCTGGATGGGAGCAGGTTGGGGCTCTGATGAAACCTGCCTCCCGGACAGAGCACTACCATTGTGTCCCTTGCCCTTCCTCAGCCCCCAGAATGGAGAGATGGCCAGGAACAGACCCCATCCTGTCACCTCCCTCTTCCTCCCTCCCTCCCTCCCTCCCTCCCTGGCTCCCCAGCGATTCATGCTGAGAGCCAGGAGCAGTCCCAGACTCAGCTACAGACTGACTGACAGCCTCCATACACAGATTCTCCCCCAAAGCCTTTCCTGGGGCGGGCTGACCTGGGGTTCGGGGCTGGGAAGGGCAAAGGAGACGACCTATCAGAACTGTTTCTTGGCTCCTGCCTGGCGTCCCAGGAAAATGACACCGCCAGGCCGTAAGCAAGACCAGTCAGCTTCCAGGGCGCAGTGCCAGCGGCTGACAGGATGGGTGACGTCACGTGCAGCTCCAGGGGGCACGGAAGACGCTGCCATTCCTCTGGGCAAGCAGGGAACAGTGGCACACAGCGAGGGGCAGTGGGAAGTCCCAGCGTACCTCAGTCCTCAGGGCTCCTGAGCTCTCCCTGCCCCCTCCCCTCACCCTCCGAACACTGGAGGTACTCACAAGGGCCTGATCCAGGCAGGCCACCTTCTCTCGGAGCTCCGGAGACTTGACTTTGGGGTGGGGCACACCCACCATGACCACGCACCTGGGGTTCTCAAGGGCCGGGATGCAGGGCCGGGTCCTCACCCACACGTCACACGGCTGCGTCTACCAGCCCCGCAGTCCTCAAGCTGTGCTCACAGGCTCTACATCTCCCTCCCCACCCCAAACCTACCACCTGGAAGGGGTTTTTCACCTCAGAGATCCCAGCTAGACCAAGGAATTGAGTCCAGTACAGTCAGAGTCTGCCTTGTTTTTCACCTGGCCTCAAAGGAACAAACCCGAAGCTGCCGAGTCACTTCCCCCTGCAGCTGACCAACCTGCGTGGTCAGCCCAGGTGCAGACTCAGATGGCAGCAGATTGCAAAGGGCTTGGGGTGTGGGGTGTGGTGAGGAGCTGCTTGGAGTGAACGGTGGGCAGGAATCAGCGTTCCAGGAGACACGGCGCCCACTACTTACCGGCCGAGGTTGTCAGAGAAGTTGATGCCTTCGCTCATCTTGCCTCTGACCACTGAGAGCCGCAGGGCCCCTGTCACGGTGCCTCCTCCTGAATGAGGCACTGTGGGGACCACCCAAAGCCGGGACACCATCAAAACGTTTTCAGCCGCCAACCCCACAGGTCTGGACCCAGGGCCTGAGTTCCACCTGTCACCTGAATGCACTTGGAATACTCTGTCAGCACCTGTTCCACCTGGTTTGCTCTCTTCGGTTTCTGAAATACCTGGATGTAAAGATGTTTCCCAGAACAGGTTTCAGGATGCCTGGGTCACAGGTCAGCTCCGGGCCTTGTTTTCCAGCCCAGAGAGCCCCAGGGGCTTCCCAGACTCCTCTGGGCGATCGTCAGGGACTAGAAGTGGTGGGAGAAGCCCCCGTGCATGAGAAATCCCAGGAGGAACTCTGGGTTCGCTGTCCCCACAGTGGAAGGTCTTGCTGAGGGGTCACTCACCTTTTTCCTGGCAACTGGGCAGGCCAGCAGGCCACCCTTCTCCCAGTGGGCATGGACCTAGCCTTGGTACTCATATGAGGGGAAGAGGCAGATCACCCCTCCAGGGACCACAACTGCATCCCTGCCAGGCAGGGGCTGATATAACCAAATGACAAGAGAAGCAAAGGGAATGAGCCACTTTCTCATGAGCTCCATCCTGCAGGGATGGCTGGAGGTGTCAGGAAAACTAACTTAGCAGCCCAAGGGGTGAGGGGTGCAGGAAGACTCAGACCTTCCTCTGTAAACGTCTAGATACTATTCACCTGTGCCAGCTCTGGACTGGCCAGCATGTCCCCCACGCCAGACATCTCTCTCCCGCCCCAGCAAAGGCAGCGCTGAAGCTGGCTGGCTGGTACGGACCGTGTGAGGCAGCTCTC
>PVJI01031045.1:0-13519 GCA_004026765.1 Micronycteris hirsuta
GTTCAAGGAGTACATCATCACGCAGCCTTTACTATATGAAATGGTAAGGGGTTTTATATAAGGACTCATGAGAGAAGGCACCAAGGCCAGATCAGCTACTTGGGAACTCAGGTCAGCCACAGCCAAGATGCTTGTGAGGTAAGCAAGCAAATACAACCAGAGAAACAAATTATAACCAGAGACATTGAAGTTTAGAACAATCTGGCAGTAACTAGAGGGGAGGGGGAAGGGGATAATGGGGACAAGGGTATTCAGGAACTGCTATAAAGGACACATGGACAAAACCAAGGGGGGGTTGGAAGCAAGGGAGGGAGGTGGGTTTGCCTGGGGTTGGGGGTGGGGGTAAATGCAGACAACTGTAAGTGAACAACAATAAAATAATAATAATAAAAAAAAGATGGTTTTCCAGCAACTCTCTGTTTTAACTGTCTTCAAAAATGAGATCTTCACTCTTTAGCAGGGACGGGAGAGGAGTTAGTGATTGCCCAGACTCACGCAGCAGAGGAGAGGATCGAGGGAGCCGACGGTTTTCCCCCCGCTATCTCCGAGTTCTCCTTGTGAAGCCTCCGCAAGAGCGGGCTGCCTGTGTCTGCGTTGCTTGCTGCCTGTGTGGTGTGGTAGAGGTTGGATGTTAGCTTTCCCACAACAATTCGGGATTCGGCTTTCTCAGATCTGCGAAGTCAGCTTCTACTTGTCCATATGCTTATTCAGCTTCAAAATTCTATTGCTGGTGTCTCTGCTTCTTTTTCCCCCCTGGTCTTTGTGGGTGACGATAAACAAAAATCTCTTTCCTGTATTTTCAGTGTGGTTTTGGTGGGGACCAAAATTAGATGTATTTTTTTTCCAACTTTACTTCTTAACCCAGATATGCGTATTCCTTTTACATAAGTTTGTTTGTTTTCATAGATGAAGTTAGCAGGTTTTCCAGCTATATATTGAGATGTACTTGACATATAAAGAAGTTAGCATTTAGATTAAGATAGAATTGCCTTAAACTTGGACCTTGGTTGCAGAATTGTGAATGTTGTCACAAATTTGTTAATATTGATAACAGATTTAAGTATGTTTTCGTATATAATTATAGCCTGGTGTGCCCTGAAGTAACTTAGTAAGAATTTGACTAGGTGAAAGAAACTGGATTATAATTGCTTATAATGTGTTTTAGCAATAGTTTCCTCTCATTATCTTAAAACTCTTTAAATCTTGGAACTGAGTTATTTTTCCATTTTTGTCATACTCATACATACTGTATATTTGTGTAATATTTGAAAGTAGAATAATAGCTTTTGAACCTCCTACTTCTAAGAGATGTTTGTGGCTTTGAAAAAAACCAGATGTTTCTTGCCACCTCCTTAGAAAGAAAACTGGTTTTTATGGAAAAAATATGAATCTCAAAGTCATAATAATTTAGAGGTAGAAGAGAACTGAAACCTGATTTCTGCTTACTTCCCAACCTGTGACCGAGCGGAGTGACACGTGGGAGAGTTAGCAGCGAGGCTGAAACTCACACAGCAGGTTGGTGACTCAGGCAAGACTCCCCTGCTTGGTGTCCTTGCTCTCAGTTATGACAAAAGAAAATTCTGTCTACAGCCAGCAGGGGGAACTCTCTTTCTCTTTTAAGCTTTCCCAAGAACGGGTAAATTCCTGTTCTCTGTGTTGTCAGGGCTTGAATCCTGGTTCATACACTTTTCAGATGTGTGATGTCATGCAAGTACTTTAACACCCGTATGCTTCAGTTTTCTCATCAGTAGAAAAGGGGGTGAGATGATAGTACCCACGTCATAGGTCATTGTGAGAACTGAGTGAGTTCAAGTGTAAAACCTGCTTAGAACTGTGTCTGGCTGTAGATTTACTGTTATTGCTGCTATTACTGCCGTGGTGAGGTTTAGGGGCTGCATTTTCCACCAGCCTTTGCATAGTTGCCTTTTTAAGGCAACTGTGAAGGTTGCTGGGGCTCATCACATTAAAAAGAGATCAGTGGGCCCTGGCTGGGTAGCTCAGTTGGTTAGAGCATCGTCCACGATGCACCAACGTTGCAGGTTCGATCTCCAGTCAGGGCACATACAAGAATCAGCCAGTGAGTGCATACATATGTGGACAACAAATCAGTGTTTCTCTCTCTCTCTCTTTCTTCCCCTTCCCTCAGCTCTAAAAATCAATAAATAAAATTTTAAAAAAAGAGAAAAATCACTGGGATGGGATTATTTAAGGAGGATTATATTGAATGATTGTAATTATGGATTTTATAATTTATTAGCTCTTTGGGAAAGGATAGCTTACTCTTCAGTAACACGCGAGGAGATTGCTGCTTCTTTCTGTGTTTCCTTTGAGAAGATAGCATGTAATCATGTTTTTTTGACACACATTGTATATCAAAGTAGGTCACTGCCAGTGTTTCCCAAGGCCAATGGGAGCAAAGGAGAGAACCAGCAAAATCCTCCTTGATGCCTCTAGGGAGCATTTCAAAGCAGGACTGGGATTGGAAGAACGATTGAAATGATTGAATGATTGAAATGAAGGAAGGAGGGCAGAGAAGACATGCCAGGCAGAGATAATGGTGCAGAGGCTGTGAGAGCATCAGGTTTTGAGGACACTTAGTTATCTAGTGTTACCGGATATGACACTGGAGGCTGGAGGGAAGTGGCAGAAGTTGAGGCTGGAGTTCCCATTGTGTCCTGTAGCACCCTCGCTGAGTACTGGAGTGGCACAGTTGGATTTGCATGTTTCAAAGGTCATTTAGGCAGCAGGCTGGGGAGGGTGAGCGGACGTGAGGATTATCAGGAGGCGGCTGATGCATAAACCTGTAGAATTGATAGGCGCCGGGTCAAGGAGCTCTGGGAATGGAGAGAAGACAGTGAGATATTTAGGAGGGAGATTGGATTGGATTGGGAGGCGGGTATGGGAGAAGGAGGAATCTGAGGAGAGTTGAGGGCTTGGGGAAGGTGTGGGAGGGACAAGGAGGTGCTTACAGCTGAGTTCCTTGCTCAGGAGAACCACACAGGCCTGCTGGGGAGGAAAGAACAGAGCAAGACAGGAGAGCCACGAAGGAAGGCAATGACGAAGAAGCTGCTGCAGGGCAGAGAAGAGTTTCAAGGAGGTGCAGTTTTTGCTTCTATAGAACAATTCTCAAGAACTATATAAAGCACATGCATGTGCATCTATAATTACTGTAGAGAAGTCAAATAGGAAAAGAGTCGAAAAGGGCATTGGATTTTTGCCATTTTAAAATGATGGGAGAGGGCCCTGGCTGGTGTAGCTCAGTGGATTGAGCGTGGCCTGGGAACCAAGCGGTCCAAGCGGTCCCGGTTCGATTCCCAGTCAAGACACATGCCTGGGTTGCGGGCCAGGTCCCCCTGAGGGCCATGTGAGAGGCAACCATACATTACTGTTTCTCTCCCTCCCTTCCCCTCTCTCTAAAAATAAATAAAAATAAAATCTTAAAAAAAAAAAATAAAGTGATGGGAGAGGAATTTCTGTTTCAATCAAGTGGTGGAGAGAGAAGCCTCATTGCATTTGGTTTATGCAGCAAGGGTGTGATATTCTTTCCAAGGATTTTTGGTGATGAGATGGGGTGAGGACCAGGCTTGTTCTGCCTTCGTTGTAGAGAGGAATCGATGAACCTCTTCTCCTTCTGAACCCCACCGTTTCCTATCCTGATTTCTGTAAGAGCACCAATAATATTTTCTTATATTTGTTTCCATGTTTTTATTGTGGTAATTTGCCTCTTTATACCATTAGACATAGATCTTCTGGGGAAAGGGCTAAATCATTTATCTTTTTATTTTTAGTGTCTATTGCAATAGGTACTTGGCATTATAGTCAGGCTCATTGACTGTTGGATAGATGGATGGATGGATGGACAGCTGGGCAGGTAGCTAAATTGAGGTCGGATCAGAGTTACTCTGTGTGCACATGTGAGGCAGGTGACTCGGTGGGGAAAGTGAGAGAGACAGGCTAGCATAGGCTCAGAGCTTGTGAACAACAGCACAGATTTGGAGTTACCCTTCGATAAATGGGAAAGGGACTGCTTAGGAAGGAACAGCATCGGGACTGCTGAGAGCGGAACTTTTTAGTTAGTAAATGTGCAGGAATGTTGTGATACCCTCTCAGATTTTTGGAGCTAGAATTTTGTGATACCCTCTCGGATTTTTGGAGCTAGAGGAAACCTCAGAATCAGTGTAGGGAAACTGCCCATTGAACACAGGACACTAGTGTATGTGAACTGCCTTCCTAGCGACACCGAAATCCATGTGAGAGTTTGGCCATTGGGCAAGTACACATTTATTAAATGATAGCGTTAGTACAGTCTTACCTCCACATGAGGGTGGAGTGACTAGAGAAAGTTAGGTTGTATCATTCTAATTAGAAAGAAAGTCTGAAGAATTATTTGAAAATGTCTGTATCAGGCAGCAGGAGAATAGCAAAGACAGATAATTCGGCTGTGTTGTCTTTGTAGACTATCTCCTCAACAGCATTGTGCATTGTACCCACCCAGTCCCAAACGTGCAGCTGGCCCTTTCTCCCTCCCCAGCTCGCAGGAGGTCTTTTCTTACCTGCTCCTTGGCATTTTTGTCATAGTTTTTACTTGCAGTGGATTGTATGCCTTTGATCAATAATGCAATGTCTTTTTTTTTTTTTTAAGATTTTATTTCTTTATTTTCAAAGAGAGAGGAAGGGAAGGAGAAAGAGAGGGAGAGAAACATCAGTGTGTGGTTGCCTCTCACATGGCCCCCACTGGGGACCCGGCCCGCAACCCAGGCATGCACCCTGACTGGGAATCGAACCGGGACCTTTTGATTCTCAGCCCGTGCTCAATCCACTGAGCTACACCAGCCAGGGCTTTTTTTTTTTTTTTTTTGATGAGGGCATGAACAAGTAGGTGTTTGTAATGAACTCTGTATAGAAATATATTTTTGATATCTTTTGTTGAAAAATAGTAGTTTGTAGTGAATGCATATTGTAGCCCATGCCTAGCCTTTTAGAAAGAGCTCTTTTTTGGTTCTGTCCAATATTGCCTTTTTAAAAAAAAGATTTTATTTATTTATTCTTAGAGAGGGGTAAGGGAGGGAGAAAGAGAGGTAGAGAAATAGCTATTAGTTACCTCTCGCATGAGCCCTGACTGGGGACTTGGCCACAACCCAGGCATGTGCCCTGACCCAGAATCGAACTGGTGAGACACAGCCAACTTTGCATGATGACACCCAACCAACTGAACCACACCGTTGAGGACCAATATCGCCTTTTTAACACCATCTGTAAAAGGTGTGTTCACTAAGGACGTGGTCACTAAGGCAACATCAAAGTTTGTTGTTTAGCCTGAAGTTTCTCCTAGAAGGTTTTTTGACATTTGTGAAAGGTACTGTAGCTGGGTGCCTTGGTTCTTTTGCATGCTTAGTTTCTCCAGCTGAAGGTGGAAGACAGAATGGGTCTCCTTCTCACATTTAGCTGCCACTACCCAGGATGACCAGCAGAGGGCAGGCTCGCAGCTTTCTCTGATTTGGGCCTTGGACTCACTTCTTCCTGCCTGTGTCTCATATCCAGCAGTTCTCTGATTTGTCAGATGACACAGTTTCTAGAATCAGTTATGTAATATATTTAAAAACTAGTTGGAAAAGGGCCGCAAGGTAATTTCCTTGTTTTCTCCATACAGATCGACTCTTTGGGGGCAAATCTCTTTTAGCTCACATGGACTGCCCTCTGTGAGGTTTTTCTGCCCTAATTCTCCTAAGATCACCCCGGAAGGTGTAAGTGACTCAACCCTTAACCCTTGTAATGTGGGGAGGCTTGTGGTGTTCTGGTGTTGGATGATGATTTTTTGAGATATATTTAACATATGATATTATATTCACTTCAGGTGATGTTTGTATGTATTGAAAAATGATTGCCACAATTAGTCATTATCTGTCACCGTGTGTAACCACAGATGATTCTTAGAGGAACAGTAAAGAGGCTTCTTATGTTTGATTCCCACACCAAGGTTCACAGTGCTGCAGCACCCCTACAGAAGACATGGACTTTTGTGTAGCTAAACTGTCTTTACACATCCATATTAATAGACTTTTGCTGTTGTTCTTGGAAAAATGTGACAATAATAATGCTCCCTTTTAGAGGAGGAGTTAAATTTGCAAACAGTGTTGGGCTGTGAGTTCAGGAGTCCTGGATTCTGTTTTTAATACTACTGGTTCTCTGCAAATCATCCTGTTTGTCTTTGTTTACCTGTTTGTTAGTACAGTGTTCTTCCCAGGGACTTAGTGGTGACGCTTCTTCAGGGTGTCTCATCGAGTGTTTCTTCTTTAACTCCTTGGTTGTTGGACTTCCATACAGTTTGATTTTCTGTCAGCTCTGGTTGTTTTTTGTTTTTGAAATTTGTTGTCCTTCTTTTGGTTATGAGAGGAGGCACAGTGTGTCTACCTACACTTCCATCTTGTCTGGAAGTCCTGTTGAGAAAAACGTATTTCCTTTTTCAAAGTTTTAGTCACTATATGAGTGGGAGGATTCACCTGCATCAGCTAACATACCATTTCCTGGGAAATGACCGCTTCTCTCTGCCATCCCAGGTTGACCATGTTTTTTAGTTGCAATTTTATCCTTTTATGTGAGTGAACGTTGGATAATGAGCCAGTGTCACTATTATATATAGTCATTGGTAACGACCAACCCCTCCTGTGGGGGGTGGTTTGAAATGTAAAATTTGTTCCACCTGTGTGGACCAGCCAGCTCCAGTACCCACTGGTATCCATGTCTTCTCCATAGATGGCTGGGACTGGGCTCTCAGAAACTTTCCCATTAAGTTAATGCTCCTCGCACTTGAATTTCAGTCTGTGCTTTCCTTGAAACCATATCTAGAGTATGTGTCAGTGCTGTGAATATAGTTAGGGAATGTGAGCCTCAGAGTGATTAAATGACCTGTGTTTTTCCAGTAAATCAACCTAATTCTCCTCTTGATTCATGGAACGATGACATTTGAGATCCTTGGGGATCATCTAGTCCAATGCACTCATTTTACAGATGAGGAAATTGAAGGCTCAGAAAGGTTCAATAAGATGTTTACAACCACCGCACACCCATTAGGATGACTGCTATCAAAAACCTAACCAAACAAAATAAAAAGTATTGGCCACAATGTGGAAAAGATTGAAGACCTCGCACACTGTTGGTGGGAAAGTAGAATAATGCCGCTAAGGAAAATGGTATGACAGTTTCTCAAAAATGAAAAATAGAATTACCATATGATCTAGCAATTCTATTTCTGGGTGTATACCTCAACGAATTCAAAGCAGGGTCTTGAAAAGATATTTGTACACCAATGTTTATAGCAACATTATTCCTAGTAGCCAAAGGGTAGAAGCAACCTAGTGTCCCTCGCAGCTGACTGGATCAATTAAATGTGGTATATATATGCATACAGTGGGATGTTACTCAGCCTTACAAAGGCAGGAGATTCTGACACAGGCTACAACATGGGTGAACCTAGAGGACAGTATGCTAAGTGAAACAGCCCAGTCACAAAAAGACGAATACTGTGTGATTTCACATACATGACACACTTAGAGGGATAAAATTCACAGAGACAGACGGCAGAGTGGTGGTTGCCGGGGATTGCGGGGAGGGAAGACTAGGGACTTCTTCTTTAATGGGTAGAGAGTTGTTTGATAAGATGAAAAGAATTCTGGAGATGGTTGCACAACAGTTTGAATGCACTTAATACTACTGAACTGTACACTTGGAAACTTAATATTGTAAATTATGTTATGTATTTTAACACACATACGCATACGATGTGTATGGCCGCATGGGGACTTTGTGCTGCATTTCCTCTCAACTCCCTATTCTGTGCTTGTGCTCATCCGCTCTTCATGGCATTCTTCCAAAAGAAGAATTATTCATGGATCAAAAGCTAAAGCATCTTTCCCCAGCTGTGTTCATCACCATCCAGAAAAGTGGTTTTCATAGTTGATGCTCTTCTGAAAAGTACTTTTGGCCACCTAGTCTGAATGAGGCGCTCACTCTTTTCAGGGTCATCCGGCCCTGTGGAATTGTTCTACTCTGTGTCCTGGCCTGCAGCTCACCCTGGACTGTGCCTGGCTAGTCTCCACAGTCCCAACATCTAGCTCCTTGCTTGCACAGAGTGGGTAGGTGCTCGAGAATGTTTGCCGCAAGATGAACTTCATCTCGGAAGACACTGCTATACGAGAGACACTCAAAAGTGACACTGATTGCTGATCTTGAAAGCTCTGGCTTTTGTGTTTTCTAAAGGGGTAGCTCTTATTTTTTATTGTAGTAAAATCCACATAAACTTTGCCGTTGTACTCATTTTTAAGTGTATAGTTCAGTGATAATAAGTACATTCATGTTGTGCAATCTTCAGAGCTCTTTTCGCCTCGTAAAGCTGAAACTCTGCACGCATTAAGCAATGACTCCCGGTCTTCCCTCTCCCCAGCCCCTGGCAACCACCGTTCATTCAGTCTGTGTTCTTCTGTGACAGGCTTATTTTGCTCAACGTAATGTCTTCACAGTGCGTTCATGTTGTCAGATGTGTCAGAATGTTCATTCTTCCCTTTTGAGGCTGCAAAATATCCCACTGTGTGTACACACCACATTTTGTTTATCCATTTATCTGTCAGTGGACCCGCGGGGGGCTTCCACCCCTTGGCTGTGGTGAAAACTGCTGCTGTAGCCCACGTGGGGTGGCTCTGGCTTTTTCAGCGAGGCAGGGCTGCCCTTGTGCCTTCCATACAGGGCCACCAAAAAACGTACCTTTGATACCCTTCCGTTTTCATCTTAGATGATTTTTCTCCATCCATCTACTTTCTGTCCTGTTCCAGTCTCTTCAGCTTGATCTTGTGACGTGTTTTCCTCACTCCAACCTGCCCCTAAGGCTTCCCTCTCCCCCTGAGGTGCACACCCACCCCCTTGTGTGTGCTTTTGGATCAGTAATGCTGCGGGGCCAGTCTGAGGACTTGCTTCTGTACCTCATAGTGTTTGGGATCTCGTGATAGAACATCTTCCCTTCCCTTTGCTTCTTCGCTTCCTCCTCCCCTCCAGGTCTTTGTCTTGCTTGTTTCCAGCTATTTCGTCAGAGAATGGAGGATTCACTGGCAGCAGCCCTCCCAGTCTCTGTCCCTCGTGAAGCCTCTCCTTGTCCTTTGCCCCCTGCCCCATCCATCTCCCATGATTGCAGGGCCTTGGAGAAATGACAAGTGGCCTCCTGGACAACCAACAGCACAATGCAGCCCCTACTCCCAGCAGCCCTTGTTAGTGGGTCTAGGCGGGACAGAGAGCAGTCAGTTGTCATATGCTCTCTCTCTCTCTCTCTCTGTCTCTCTCTCTCATTCCTTCCTTCACTTCACTCTAAACTCGTTCCTTCTCTGTCATTCCCCAAAGCATCACCGGCACAGGGTAATGTGGAGGAAAGCTGCAGCCTGGAGGGAAGTGAGAAATGGCTGACCATTGAATTGAGCCTCAGACAATATTGTTCTTAAATGTTCTTTGCCATTTCTTCCCCGTGGAATTTCTCCCCGCAGTCTTTCCCTCTAGGCTCTACTGACCTGTTTTAGAACTCAACTTTCCTTACTGTTAGGAAGCCAGAGGCTTAGGAGCTAGAAGGTTAACCTGCGTCACTGCCCCACCCCAGTTTTTCCCTCATGGAGGAGTCTGCTATAGGTAAGTCTGCTGCCTGTAGCCCCCCTCCCTATAGTTCCACCTTGTTTGGATGAGGTCAGGCAGGAGGGTGGAAGCTTTCGAAACATTTCTCTTTGACTAAAGTTTGTTTCCCATGAAATCGTACACCAAATTTTGTAATGTATCTGCAGCGTTGACTCCCTGCACCAACGCTGCCACATCAGTAAGTGGTTAATGAGATTGTTATATTATGTGTGACATTGTGCAAGAGTTTGCAAACATGTTTTTATTTTATTATTTTTAAGTTAATTTAAATTTTTTGCAAATACATTTTTAAAAGTCCGGGCAATTTGGTTTTAATCACCTCAAAGTTATCCTAACCTGAGCCGATGCTCACGACAGCTGCTCCCTGCACAAGAGGGTGCACAACAGTGGCACAAAAATCATTCAAAACAGATCATCCCCCATGTTCGCATCACTTAACACTTTCTCTCAATGCAGAGGATCTTTGGTTTGTTGGTTTCTCAGCTAATGAACCAGCTTCCGGGTTCCCATTTTACATTTGGCAAATTGTGTTTAGAGACTAATCAGCTGTAGTTTCTTGGGGAGCTTCAAGGTGGCCAGATCTTTCCTGGATGGGTTATAGGCTGGGCTGATGCAGAAAGACACGCCCCGCGAAGTCTGCACCAAGCCCCATCTCTCTGCGGGCCCTAACGAACACCTGCATGCCCTGCCACAGGCCATGGAAGGTCATAGCTGGTCTTCTGTAGTCCTCACCTGAGAACTTAACTTGTTTGCTCTGGCATCATGGAATCTTTTTGTTCACTGGCCGTGCTGAGCTGACCTTGTTGAAGCCGTCTATTATCTTGTTTGTTTTAATAGGTAAATAATAAGGGAAAGAACACGCATAATTTGAGGAAATGATGGACCTTTCATTTACTTGGTAACATAAGTGGGGCTGTGAACAAGTCTCCATTCAGAGCTTCCCAAAATGTTTTTGATCCTGCTCAGATAAAAAATATCTGGTTATATTTTATCGATTTAGTAGCTAGAGTGTGGCTGTAGAGTGAGACACCTGAGCTCAGATCCCAGCTCCACTGCTTGTTAGTTGTATGAAGTTGGGAAAGTTACTTAACCTTTTGGTTTGTTTGTTTGCTCATTTGTTTATTCATTCATTCCTTGTTTCCTTCCTTCGTGACTGAAAAAATTGGAGAAGTACATGGAAAAACACAATAAATTACCATATTCCCACCACTCAGAGTTAGCTTTCTATTTGACTGTATTTTCTCCTAGCCATTTTTCCCTGTGTCTAGTTAAAAATTACTCCAATAATATATGTGTGCACTCTCCTTTTACTCCCCCTTGCTTGGAAAACAATATTTACCTTGTTGGGTTTAAACAAGATAAGGTAATTAAAGCACCTGGCCCAGGGACTGATCACAGTAGACAATTGGTCCTCGGCCATTGTTCTTCCTAGTCATTGTTCTCCTCCTGTGCTTGCTTCTTTCGTTGTACATCTCCACGAGAAAATACAGTGCTGGCAAACTGATGAACGTGTAAAAATGATTCCTTTCAACAAGCTGTTTCTCCTTCTAGGAAGTATTTGCAACCCCCAGCTTGAGGAATTGGTGTTACTACACGGAGGAATGTAGAATACACCATAAAACTTACTTACATTACAAATAGTGAAAATGTCTTGAAAGACCAGAACTCTCTAATAAAAGATGGGCTACATTTGGGAAACTCTTTAAAATAAAGTGATTGAATCCAATTTTAGAATACTTTATGCATTATTCAAAAAGCTGTAATATTGGAGCAATAGAAAGATTGGGAGTAAAACTGCTTACTTAAACTCTGCTGTGAAACACTGATTTCATGCTCGTGGTGATCTTGCAAAGCAAACTTCCGTCAGGTAATTCATGCAGGGGCTTTATTAATTTATGAGGAGCAGGGAAGGACTAATTTATCTTTATTGAAGCAAATTCTAAGTAACATGTTGAAAAAATTAAGATGATGAAAAATGTGAACACCTTGTCAATTTAAATGACTGTTCCTCTTTCTGGACTTTCTAGACTGGTTTCGCACTGAAATCTCTATGCCAAAGTGGGTGGCAGCACAGTGAAAGAGCATGAAAGCTGGCATGACTGGGTAGCATTTTCTTGTAACCCATGACAGTGTTCATAATGTCTGCCCTTTACAACATAGTCTGAGTGACTTTAATACTATAAATGACGTAATAGGTAATGTCTATACAAGCATGCCTTGGAGATATTATGGGTTGGGTTCCAGACCATCACAATAAGTGCATTGTAATCTTTTTCCTGGTTAAGGGTCTTATCTTCGATTTATAAAGAAAAACGCCACATCTGTGAAGCACGATAAAGCAAAGCACAATAAAGTGAGTTATGTCTGTACGGAGGGAACTGGACCAGACAGTGCAGTGAGTGCGTTACCTGTGTCATTTGATCCTTAGAATCATCCCTCTGAAGTAGGTACCTTGATCGCCCGTTTACGAACGAGGTAACCGAAACAGTTAACTTACCCTGGCTAACGTAGCTAACATGGAAGAGCTGGGTTTCACACGTGGCCGCTGGTTCTAGAGTCTGTGAGTTTTAGCTACTATGCTGTGCTGACTGCCATTGTGTCTAGAATTTCAAGAGTATCTCTTACCTGATAAGTAGAGCAAATATGTGATATTTGATCCTCATATATTTTGAAAACTTGCCAGGAAAACTAAGCTAGTATTTGTGGATTTCTTTTGTACGTTGCACAAATGTTAGTCAAAATAACTGTTCATAAACACATCTGCTCATTTCTCTTGTAGTTGAATTAAAAGCCCCTTTTTGGCGAGTGGGAAGATGTGGCTCTCTTCCTGGCATGATGAGTTTATGACATTACTTTTTTTTTTTAATAATTTTTTAAACCAGGCATGTGTCCTGACTGGCAATCTAACCAACAACCCTTTGGTTCACAGGCCGGTGCTCAGTCCACTGAGCCACACCAGCCAGGGCTTAACATTTAATGTCACAAATCTGGCTATTCACCCACATTTAGACCTTTTTTTTTTTTTAGTTTTTATTTATTTTTAGAGATGCCAGAGGGAGGGCAATGATGTTACTTATTTTTAATATTCACGTGCTGAGTGTCCCGTGTGTGGAGCTCCGTGTTAGCTGCAGGCAGGGGAGGGAGAGATACAACAATGAATAAGACTTAGTCCCTGTGCTCAGAGGACTTTATGATTTATTGAGAGGAAAAGGTTGGCCTGTAAATAATTCAAGGGTATGGATGAATCAGGTGTGGGAGTGGAGGAGGGTGGTGCATGGAATACAGGTGTTAAGGCAGGTACCATTTTTAAATGTCTTCTCAGCAGGATCCCAATCTGATATTCTTTGTGCATCGCAGACGCAATTAAAAACCCCATTTACTGAGTGCCTACTGTGTATCAGGCCCTGCATGCTGTGGAACTTTTTTTTTTTCTCTTGGAGTGCACAGAGATTTATTGTAGTATTATTTAAAATAGTAAAACAAACCAAATCCAAACCATTAACTCAAGTGTGTTTTTATTTTTTTATTTTATTTTTAAAAATATATTATTTATTTATTTATTTTTTTAGAGAGAGGGGGAGGGAGGGAGAAAGAGAGGGAGAGAAACATCAGCATGTGGTTTCCTCTCACACACTCCCCACCAGGGACCTGGCCCACAACCCAGGCATGTGCCCTGACTGGGAATCGAACCAGCGACCCTTTAGTTTGCAGGCCAGCACTCAATCCACTGAGCTATACCAGCCAGAGCGTGTGTTTTTATTTTTTAAAAATATATTTATTTTTTAATAGTTTATTGATTACTGCTGTCCTCATTTTTCCCCCTTTACCCATCTCTACCCAGCACCTCCCACTC
>PVJI01031046.1:0-13515 GCA_004026765.1 Micronycteris hirsuta
AGGAAGCAGACAAAATGTCCTGGGGGCGCAGAGGAGGGGCACCCTTCTCGTCCTTGGAACTTTGCAGAAACGTCCTGGAGGAAGTGTCTTCTTGATACAGGGTGCAGCCAGAGGGCCCCCAAACAGGGATTTGTAATGGGGTCCAGAACTCAGGGTATCCAGGAAATATTAAAAATATATATATGATGTGCTCACCCTCACAAGTCTGAGATGGGGGATGGGACTCCTGGAGCAGGACCATTGAGAGCTGTTTTGCATAGCAGCCGCTTTGCAGGTAACCTCTGGCTTGGTCACTTAACATATCTATAACCTTTAACTGGTTCCATAGATATGTTAAATAGCTGTGGCCAGGCTTTGAGCCAGGGGGATGGAAGTGACTTGAACCCATGAGGGAACTGGGAGGTAACTCCGTCTGGTTACAGCACCTGCATGCGGGAGAAAAGAAGGAAGTTTGGGGCCCGTGCGACTTTGGAGTAAGTGGGGACCACGAGACTTTGGGGTGCTCCCTTTTGCCACATGGCTTAGGAAGCAAGGGAGACCTTGCTGGGAAGGAAAGGGGTGAAAGGACTCTTGCTGGTGGGCCTTGAGAAGGTGCCACATGGTTTTGGATTAACTGGAGATCTCAGTGGTAACACAGCTGATGGTGCCGGGCTGCCTGAACCCTGGACTCCTACTTCCTTTCCTGAGATATGGTACTCTGGACTGGGCAGAGGGAGAAGGAAGGACTGTGTGTGTTTATGGGCATTCTAAAGGACTTTAGGATTTGAAGGGAGACATTAAGTCAGTACTCTAAGTCTGTATAACTTTTTGAATAAATAATCCCTTTCCTTTTCACCAGTCTCTGGCATTGAGAGACGTCTCGCCCTGATGGTGGGCAAGGAGAAACTAGTACGGGAGAAGGGACACCGGAGCACAGGCGGGGTCCGTTCGGTAATAGTATATTGTTCAACGCCGCCACCTCCCCACCCCCCGCCCCCGCCATCTGTTCTGTAACATTCTGATCTGCGTCTTGAAAGGGAATCCGCATTATTAAATGAAAGCAAAAATGGGAGTTCAGCCCAATTAAAGGGACTAGTACGTGCAAAGACAAGGAGGTGAGAGATGAGTGTAACTGCAGTATACGGTATGAGGAAGGTAGCAGAGTGAGATAATAATAATGACATTATCATTATAGCAAGTAACAATGACATAGCACTTACCACGTGTCAAACAGTATGTTCACTATTGAACAGTTGATAACCCATTTAAATGTCAAAGCAAGAAAGCTAGTAATTTTAACAGCTAAAATGTAATGCACATGGCTCACATATCAGACACTAGACTGAGTGGGTTTCACGTACTAACTTAATCTTCATTATTATCCCCAATATCCAGGCCAGGCTCCTGAGTTTCAGAGAGATTTCAGTCAGTGGCCCCAGGCCACATTGATGGCAAGTGGCAGAGCTAGAATTTAAACCCAGAAACTGTTTGATCCTTGACCACTAGGCTATAGAATGGCAGCTGTTTCCTTTCAGTGCCTGGTGGGCAGATGCCACCTTAGGCAGGATTGCCTTGATAAAGATTCAGCTCCCAGGACTTCTGTCTGGAGTAAGGCAGGTTATAATAAAATAACACATACCCAGATGGACTTTGAAGTCAGCAGAGAGGTGAAACCTGATTACTCCTGAGGAAGAATCTTTCTGTGCAAGGGTTGAGAGTTCAGAAAATGTTATTAGGCAGAACCTCTGAATGGTCTTTTAAGAAACACTTAAAGTCCCATCCAGCCAGAGTAAACAGTGCGTCGCAAATTGGGTTCCGATGCAGTGGCCAGCTCTGTACAAAAAAGCTCAATCTTCTTTCTAGACCATCAAAAGCCAATTTCCTTCCTAGCAAAGCTTGCACTTCTTAACCTCGGTTGTATCCAGCTGCGCTCCTCTGGGACTTGTGACACCACTCGGCAACTCTGGGGCTTCTGTTCTGTTTGCTCTTATGCCTGGGTTCTGGCCCTGGCTCAATTAGTTGTGTAACTATGGGTATGTCTCTTAACCTCTCCGAACTTAGTTTCCTCACCTGTCATGTGGAGCTCTTAGTACTCACCTTGCCTACAGCACCAGATCGTGGGGGATAAAATGAGGCGGTATACTGCGTGGGGCTCACAGAATGCAAAAACTTGAAATCAACATAAAGGGCGGTTATTGTTCTCTTCCATTTGGCTTGTCTCCTGCATGGACATTGTAACATTTATTAACGGCAAGAGCACAAGCTTCTCCTCACTTTTGGGAACTTGAGAATACAAGTCTGTTTGTCTTGATGAACATGTGCCCAGAGGCCATCTTTGTGCTTCTGACGGCTACTTCAGGAGGCCTCGGCAGCTGCTTGTTTCTTTCCTATTACTATGATTTCATTTTGTAGAGTTTTTAGGGAGAAGAGTGGCTCTTGGTTGTCCTCAAAGCTCTTAAATGGCAGCAAAACCTCCAAGCAGGCCTGAGCAGACGCCTTTCACTTGTGCAGGCGAGCGCACTTGTGGCAGTAATTAATTGGGAGGGCGTTGGCTTTGTAAACTGAGGACAAATGAATGAGTCACGGTACAGAGGCTGACCCCCTCACCTGGGCAGTCGTGAGGACACCTGCCTTAGATCATTAAGGCCACTTGCCCAATTGACATCATCTGGCTGCCTTCGCTGGTTGGGGGTGAACAAAGCCGAGCATTGACTGGCTGCAGTGCAGAGATGAATAGTGTTCGGCTGTTCGGCCAGGCCTGGCTAAGACAGCTGCCTCACGCAAAGGGATTTCAAATGAACATGTTTCTATTTAGAGTGTGTATGTTTTGACTGAATTTGAAGAAAAGCATGAGGTGCGTCCCCTTTGAAAAACAAACTAATTGTGTACTCCCGTGTTGTGTGGTAGACAGCAGTCAGAAGCTGGACATGTCCACAACCGCTCTTCTTGAGACGGTTTGTCCTCCCTGGTGACCGTGAGGAGGACCACAGCTGCTGCTTTTTCAAAATCACATGGCCAGTGTCTTCAAAGGACGCTATAAGGACACTTCAAGTACAGTAAATGTATTTTTTAATTGGGAATTACAACCCCCCCCCCCCCAGTTTTTGTGTTCTCTTGATTTGCAGTGGTACATACTGAGTATTCCTTGGAGTTTGGATACAGGGCTTAGTCAGATGAATCGCTGTTCTGTGTGCGGTTTAAAAGGTTCCAGGGAGGCAAAAGCTGGTGGACCAAGTGATACCTCAAAGCAGTTACTGGAATGAACAATTTGCATATTCATTCAGGTCTTGCCATCTTGGCCAAGCTGTTGACTCAGCGCTATTTTGGGTGGCTTTGGCTCTTCCATTCAGGCTTTAGAAACATCATTGAGTCAACAGGCTGCGCATCCATTCACTTTTCTCCCTCTCTACTCTTCAACCCCTTTGTGTTGGATAAGGGGGCCTTTCCCTGCTACAAAAAGGTAGTAGGCCTAAGTTTCCATGGGCTCTGTGCCCCTTATACCTCCCTCAATGTAGTCTTTGTGTGGGGCTGCTTTTGTTTCCCTCCAAGAATTAAAAGTTAATTGATACCTCAAATGGATGTTGGTCACAAAGCCTTTTGCCATCCAGGGCAGTCCTGCATCCCATTAGATTAACCCTTGTCGGCAGTTCGTTGTAAATAAACAGCCCACAACCAATGGCTTAGCTTGCCTACCTGGAGCATTGTGTTCATTTGGGTTTTGCAGGAGGCTAAAATTCTATGACAATGTCACTGGGTTAACTAATTTAGATGAATGACTCTGGCAGTTCTGTTTTCCTTTGCCTTTCCTATTGGCCACAGACTGCTAACCACGTATTTCCAAATGTCTGAATTTATCAGGTTATCCAGAGTTCTTTTAGAGATGGGCAGTCCTCTCAACCTTAGACCTGTACTTGTGATACTCCAAGTCCTCCCAAATGAATCAAATGTTGGATTCGAGTGTTAATTCAATATAGATGGACTGTATATCCATATTGTTCTTCTCATAAGAGTTTGTTTTCAGAGAAGAGAAGCATGGGGATGTTTTTCTAAATGAGGAAGAAATATTTCCATGAGGTCAATGGAAAGCACAGTAGAATTGACTCAGTTAAGTTGACATGAAGAAATAAAGAACACGCTCTCGATAGACTTTTGCTGTTACTCCATGGGGCCCATGGGTGCACGCCGATGATCTGGCCCGTCCTAGATGTTCTGTGATTTTGCATCTCAGAGGCTAATTAAGTTGTTCTTCATGCTAAACAAACTTTCCCCATTAGCTAGTTTCTGTTAACTCTCAGCTAAGGCCACATAAATAAAATGATTTTTGTTGCCATTAGAAGAAAGCATTTTTTCTTTCCTTGTAGGCTAAGCTAGTTAATTCATTAATGTAGTGGAAGGGCTTAGTGGATATTGAATGTATACTTAATCAGGGTTCTGGTTTCCGTTTTGGACGGTCCCACCTGCCACATAATGCTTCCTGTACCTCTTGGAGTGTCAAAATGAAACCATGACTTTTCCAAAAAAGTTATATAGTTATATAGTTATATAATTTTATATATATTTCTATATAGTTTTATATACTATATATGAGGTATGTCCAGGAAAAGTCCAGCCATTGTTAATATAATGAGAACGGTTTGCATAACATTGATGTAACCTGGCAGCCAAGGAGAGTGGACTGGAATGCGCATGCGTGAACAATAATGACTTCACTGTACTAGTCAGTGGGGGCAGTAGACACCGTTGGCTGAGCGTGTGTACTGTGTGGCACTTGCATTCAAAATGACTGAGTGAGTAGAGCAATGAAAAAGCATCAAATTTTGTGTTAAGCCTGAACGTTTCTCTGCAGAAACTATTTGGATGATTCAGAAGGCTGCAGCTGTGGGCAACTGCTGATTAGCAGCTGCATCATGACAACGTGCCTGCACATGCATCATGTCTCACGTAGAGTTTTTGGCGAAACATCAAATCACCCAGGTGACTCAGCCCCACTACAGCCCAGATGTGGCATCCTGTGGCTTTTGACTTTTCCGAAAACTAAAATCACCTTTGAGAGGGAAGAAATTCCAGACCATCTGTGAAATTCAGGAAAATGCAATGGGGCAGCTGATGGCAATTGGAAGAACTGTGTGAGGTCCCAAGGTGCCTACTTTGAAGGGGACCATGGTATCATTGTCCTGTGTACAATGTTTCTTGTATCTTCTTCAACAAATGTCTCTTTTTCATATTACGTGATTGGATACTTTATGGACAGACCTTGTGTGTGTGTGTGTGTGTGTGTGTGTGTGTGTGTGTGTGTAAATGGCCAATAAGCACATTGAAAAGATGCTCAGCATCATTAGTCATAACATAAATGCAAATCAAAACCACAATGAGAAATGACTACATGCCCACTAGAGTGGCTAAAATTAAAAAATGTCAGGTAATAGCAAGCGTGTGGCCAGGATATGGGGAAAGTAGACCCCTATTATATTGCTGGTGGGAATGTAAAATTGTGTAGCCACTTTGGAAAACACTCTGGTAGTTCTTCAAAATGTTAAATGTAGCATTGCCCTATGATCCAGGAATTCCACCCGTAGCTCTGTACCCAAGAGAACTGAAAACACATGTCAACACAAATCCTTGTATTCAAATGTTTATAGCAGCATTCTTTATGATAGCCAAAAAGTAGGAATTACTGAACTGCTCAACAATGGATGAATGGATAAACAAAATGTCATATATCCTTAGAATAGAATATTATTCGACCATAAAACAAAATGAAGTACTGGTACATGCTGTAACATAGGTGAATCTTGAAAACATTAGGCTAAGTTAAAGAAGACAGACACAAAAAAGGCACATGTTACAGGATTCCATTGATACTAAGTGTTCATCAATAAGTGAATCCAGCCCTGGCTGGTGTAGCTCAGTGGATTGAGTGTGGGCTTCGAACCAAAGGGTCGCCGGTTCGATTCCCAGTCAGGGCACATGCCTGGGTTGCAGGCCAGGTCCCCAGTGAGGGCCATGTGAGAGGCAACCATACATTGCTCTTTCTCCCTCTGTTTCTCCCTCCCTTCTCCTCTCTCTAAAATAAATAAATAAAATCTTAAAAAGAAAATGCTTTAAAAAAATTAAGTGACTCCATAAAGACAAAGTATTTTAGCGTTTGTCAGGGGCCGGGGAAGGGTACAATTGTGTGGTGATGATGGCTAAGGGATGTGGATGTGAAGTTTCTTTTTTGGAGATAATGAAAATAGTCTAAACTTGATTGTGGTGATGAATGCATAACTCTGAATATACTAAAGTCTGTTGAATTATACACTTTACATAGGCACGGTATACAGCATGTGAATTATATCTCAAGCTGTAAAAAAATTTGAAATCATGACTTAGAGAAGCAATTTTTTACCTTATGGCATTCAAGACCTTCAGATGAACTAAAATAAGGTGAAGGCAAGACAACCGCGTATGATTTTCCTCAAAATGGGTACTCAAGTGTTTGGGCATGTTTGAGTTGGCTCACCGTTTTTGGCACTTTCAGTCTGCATTTAGATGAAAACAAATCAGCCTTTATTAGTGTTCTAAGCTATACCTAAAATAAGATTTGTGATGCTGTTGAATTATAGTGGTATTTTCTTTTTTTTTTAATTTTAATTTTATTTTTAGATTTTATTTGTTTTTAGCGAGAAGGGAAGGGAGAGAGAAAGAGAGAGATAAACATCAGTGTGTGGTTGCTTCTCACATGCCCCCTACTGGGGACGTGACCTGGCCCGCAATCCAGGCATGTGCCCTGACTGGGAATCAATCCAGCGACCCTTTGGTTCACAATCCAGTGCTCAATCCACTGAGCTACAGCAGCCAGGGCAGTATTTGGTATTTTTAAAATTTCCAGTGTATTTTGGTAAACTGATGGTGTAATGACAAGATGGTGGGTTGAACTTTTCAACCTCAAGCGTTTTCTATGAATTGCAATCAGGTTTGTCAAAGCTCTAAGCTGGCAATGAGAGACAGTAAGACTTGCATACCGAAGTGTTTAATCACAAAACCAACTGCCTTCTGAAATGAGAATAATCACCTGCACTTGTATATCTGAATATGTAAGCCATTGGAAATATGCCCTTCTTTCCTAGAACACCTGTCTCTCCTCGCTCAGAAAAATGAGCAGCCTGTCACTGTAGCACAAAACTGACACAGGGAGCTAGACCCATCCCTTTGATTATGTCCCAATAATACTGGTGGCTATTGTTTTTGCATTCTTACCACGCATCATGTACTATTCTAAATGATTTGCGCAAATCGTCATTTAATCTTCACCACCCCGTAAGCCCACTGGACTGAAACACATAAAGACACACATCTACCAAGTCTTGAACTTGAAATTTGATCCCAAGTTCATATGATGCTAGAATCCTGCCCTTATCATACCCCTTAGCCTTTCAGACCCCCCAATCATTCTCATTCATTCTCTCTCTCCCTCTCCTCCCCCCTCTCTAATGCAAGGGGTCCCATCAGGTCTCTGTCTATACCATAGGTTCTTGTTTTTTGTTTGTTTGGTTGGTTTTAAAGGGTTTTTTTGTTTATTTTTAGACAGAGGGGAAGGGAGGGAGAAAGAGAGGGAGAGAAACATCAATGTACCTCTCACGTGGCCCTCACTGGGGACCTGGCCTGCAACCCAGGCATGTGCCCTGACTGGGAATTGAATCGGCGACCCTTTGATTCACAGCCTGCGCTCAATGAGCCTCCACTGAGCTACACCAGCCAGGGCGGTTCTTTTTGTTTATTTTTTTAATAGCATAGGTTCTTGACTGGGGATGTTTATGCCTCCTCCCCAGGGGGTGTTGGAAAATCTGGAAACAGGTTTGGTGGGCACAGCTGGGGTGAGGGAATGCTACTGGCATCTCGGGGATAGAGGTCAGGGACTCTGCCAAACAGGAGAGTAAAAAGATCAATAACAACGGCAGACCAGGCCATTTCAGAGCCCAAGACAAAAGAAAAAAAATCAGCAATACTGATCCTGCTTTGACTGAATTTTGATATTTTGTTCATCACAGATTTGGGGGTACATTAATTTCAATCTTAAAAAATATATTAAAATGTTACTAATGTTGATTGCTGATTTTTTTGGTGTCCCCTTAAATATGGTGCCCAAGGCAAGTGCCTCCCTCACCTCACTTGCTTCACTCTAATCCTGGTCCCACTGCTAACGACCCTACCATGCATACGACCATTCCCAAAACCAAGAATTATCCAGTCCAAAATGTCTGTCTTGTTGAGGTTGAGAAACACCCGCCTGAAGTGCTGGAGGAATTTTTCCTGTGGAATGGCAAAGGGAGAATAAAACAGAAGCTTCATATTGTAACTCGTAATAATAGCCACTATTTATAAAAACTATGATTCTAACCTAGGTGCTCACACACAGATAGTGTTGATCTATCTTTTGCCAAACCCACCCTGCCCTGCCCTCTAGCATCAGGGCTGTCCATCAGGCATTAATTAGACCTTGGAACTGTACTTGCATAGGGTCACAGAAAACAGTGTACCGTATCTTTCCAACTATACATGTAAAGTGGATTTCGTTTCCCCCAACAACGAAACTGTGTCGCCAATCCTCTCCTAATAAATTCGGGAATCATTTTTCTAAAGATTGTCACTGCTGTACATTTTGGAGCTGCTGAAACCAGTATATCTTTTCTGATGCAATCAGTTGGTAAGATGTGTGAACTTAGTTTTTAGTGACAAACAGATGTTCTTAGCAAACACATTCTGTAGTTGTCTAATCTGCTCTGAGTGGTAAAACTATGTGGTGCTGTGGAGAGCCGGGGGACATCAAGGGTAGACAGAGCTAAGTTCACGTCTCTCCTCCAGTCTTCAGTAGATATATGACCTTGGATACAACAGTTAACCTCACTAGGCCTCAGTTCTCAAGGCTGGAAATAATATTTCTAGCTGGTGAGACAGTGTGAGAATAAAATGCGGTAGGTTATGTAATATAATACAGAAGAATGCTAGTTCTATTCCCTCCCTTGAAAAGTGTATCAAGACAAAGGCTTCATTGTTCTGATTTTTTAGAAATCTAAAACTTGCTTCTATTTGGAGAAAATAAAGTAGATTTCATCATCTTTAACTGAAAACAATAGCAATAACAGTAAAACAATGCAACTTGGAAAGTTCTTAGAACTTTTCACTATGAAAATCCACTAGGACATCTTCCATTCTACACCTTACCATCACTTGAAGGCTAGCAAGCTATTAATTTCTTTCTTCCATTCTTCTTCTTCTTTTTTAAAGATTTTATTTATTTATTTTTAGACAGAAGGGAAGGGAAGGAGAAAGAGAGAGAAACATCAATGTATGGTTGCCTTTCATGGGCCCCCTACTGGGGATCTGACCTGCAACCCAGGCCTGTGCCCTGGCTGAGAATTGAACCAGCGACCCTTTGGTTTGCAGCCCACACTCAATCCACTGAGTTACACCAGCCAGGGCTCTCCCGTTATTCTTGAAGTAGGTCTTTACCTTATTCCTAAAGCCATCTGGGCTGGCTTAGCTCAGTCAGAGCCCAGAGCTAATGAGGCCAAGGTCAGGGCTGGATCCCCACGGGGAGCAGTTAGCTTTGCTCCCTTCTTTGGTCCTACCCTGCTTCCCTAACCCTACCAGCTGGCTTTCCACCATGTTTTTGCTCCAAGTGGGGTGATAAGAACACTGGCTGTGGATCCCTTTCTACCAGCAACATAGCTGAACCCCTGAGTCTTTGTATGAAATGGGCTGCACGTGAAAACCCATCCCCAATTCCACTGAGCCTTGCAAAGAGATGATCAGTACTGATGGTCCTGTAAAGGTGCTGATCATAGCACAGAGTATAACTGTTTTCTTTTTCTTAAAGATTTTATTTATTTATTTCCAAAGAGAGGGGGGAAGGGAAGGAGAAAGGGAGGGAGAGAAACATCAATGTGTGGTTGCCTCTCACATAGCCCCTACCTGGGACCTGGCCCGCAACCCAGGCTTGTGCCCTGACTGGGAATCGAACCGGCGACCCTTTGGTTCACAGCCTGCGCTCAGTCCACTGAGCTACACCAGCCAGGCCAATTGTTTTCTTTATAACTTATCCCCTTTTCCTGATGACCGGCCTCATCAGAGCAGCCACTTTCTGATGCTCTAGCATGGTCCTTGGTTATTTAAGGCCACATAACTGATGCTAACTATTGTCAGAAATGCCATGGCAAGAACCTGCAGCAAAGCTTGCAACCAAGGTTAAACATTGGGGGGAGGCTCTATCATCATCCCATTACTGTGGCTGTGATACATTTGTCACATTGGCTGCGGGCATGAAAAAGCCTCCCAGTCCAAGGCGGAAATTGTTCTTCGTGTAGCTTTTGATGTATGTTCTGTTATATGTGTGACCTTTAAAGGGTGTTTGCTAACCCATTATACCTGTATCACAGAGCAGCACATTTTAACCATATTGGTTATAAACAGAAAATGTTCCATTGTATAAATGGAGTACTACTTGGCTGTGGAAAAAAAGAAAATTTCACCCTTTGCGACAGTATGGATGGACTTAGAGAACATTATGCTAAGTGAAATAAGCCAGGCAGAGAAAGACAAATACCATATGATTTCACTGATATGTAGAACCTAATGAGCAAACTGAACTAACAAGGAAAATGGGGGCAGACTCATAGATAGAAAACAGGATGACATCTCGTGGTGGGAGGAAACGGGATGGAGGGACTGAACAAAAAGGAAAAAGGACTCAAGGACATGGACAGCAGTGTAGAGATTGCTGGGGGAAGGGGTTACAAGGGGAATAAATGGTAATGGAAAAAATACAATAAAGATTGTATTTTTTTAAAAGATTTTATTTTATTTATTTTCAGAGAGAGGAGAAGGGAGGGAGAAAGAGCAATGTATGGTTGCCTTTCACATGGCCCTCATTGGGGACATGGCCCGCAACCCAGGCATGTGCCCCAACTGGGAATCGAACTGGGACGCTCTGGTTCCCAGCCCGCGCTCAATCCACTGAGCCACACCAGCCGGGCTAAAGATTGTATTTTAAAAAAAGAAAGATTTCAGCCAAAATCCCCAGGAAAGAATTTCAACTAGGATGTCTTATCTATTTCAATCTTTACTATCAAACCAGAAATGAAACCAATTTAAATATTTCCAAAAATAGTATCTAAATTGTGCTCAAGCATTATCTTCAGTGTGCTCAGGATATGGACCTTCTGCTTCTCTTGGACTCACTTTACGACTTCAAAGCATTTCTGGCAGCAACATATGTAAAAAAAAAAGAGAGGAACCACATTTGTATAAATAAAATTATATACAGCTCAGGCTCAAGAAGTGTTAAAGGGAAGAACTAAGAACATTTTTAGGCATAGCTTTTTATTATGGAACACTTCCAACATGTAAAAAAATACATTAATATAATGAACAGCTAGATACCAATAATCTAGTTTTCATGAAACCTGTTTCATTCTGCCCTAATTCATCCCCTTTCCTGATTAGTTTGAAACAAATCCAAGATATGTCATTTCATCCATTAATACTTTCATTTTTAAAAATCTAATATTTTTAAAAAATTTTTATTTTTAGAGAGGGGGGAAGGGAAGGAGAAAGAGAGGGAGAGAAACATCAGTGTGTGGTTTCCTCTCACGTGGCCCCCACTGGGGACCTGGCCTGCAACCCAGGCATGTGCCCTGACTGGGAATCGATCCAGCGACCCTTTGGTTCGCAGGCCCGTGCTCAATCCACTGAGCCACGCCAGCCAGGGCAAAAATCTAATCTTTATTGTATTATTTTTCCATTACCATTCAGTCCTCCTATACCTGTTACAAGTTTTCCATAAATACTTTCAAAGATATGACTACAACATAAAGACTTCAACAAAATTTTAAATAGATCTGCAAACTGGTAGAAAATCCTGTAGTGAGAGGAAATATCCTGAATAGTGTTGGCTCTCCTGGTATCACATTTTTTGCGTTACAGATTTAAAAAAGTTTTCAACTGTACTTGACAGGCATTATTATACTAGTTTTAAGTGTGCAACATGGTGGTTAGTTATTTATATAAACTACAAAGGCATTTCAGTCTTTTTAAATTAAATTTATTGGGGTGACATTGGTTAATAAAATTGTATAGGTTACAAGTGTACAGTATAATGATGTATCATTTGTCTATGGCATTATGTGCCCACCACCCCAAGTCAGGTCTCCTATCACCATACACTTGAACCCCTCTACCTTTCACTATGCACCCCCTCTAACTTTCCTTCTGGTAACCACCATACTGTTGTCTGTATCTGTGAGTTTTTGTGAGTTTGTCTTGTTTATTTGTTGCCTTCAGTTTTACATCCCACATATGAGTGAAATCATACGGCTCTTGACTTTTTCTGACTGACTTATTTTGCTTAGCATGATGCTCTCAAGGTCCATCCATGTTGTTACAAATGGCAGTATTTCATCATTTCTTCTGGCTGAGTAGTATTCCATTGTATATCTGCACCACATCTTTATCGAGTTATCTATTAAGAAACACTTTCATTGTTTCCATGTCTTAGCCACCATGAATAGTGCTGCAATGGACATAGGGGTGCATTTGTCTTTGCAAATATAGAGGAGGGGTTGCTGGGTCATATGGTAACTCTATTCTTGACTTTTGGAGGACCTTCCAGACTGTTTTCTATAATGGCTGTCCCTGTTTACATTCCCACCAGCAGCAAATTAGGGTTCATGTTTCACCACAACCTCTCCAACACTTTTGTTACTTGTCTTGTTTATGATAGCCATTCTGACAGGTGAGAGGTGGTATCTCATTGTTGTTTTTTAAAAATATTTTTATTGATTGATTGAAGAGAGAGGAGGAGGGGAAGAGAAAGAGACAGAGGAAACATTGATTTGTTGTTCCACTTATTTATGCATTCATTGGTTAATTTTTTTTAATTTTTTTATTGATTATGCTATTACAGTTGTCCCATTTTCCCCCCTTTCTTCCCCTCCAGCCCTTACCCCCCCTTTCCCCACCCTTTAGTTTTGTCCATAGGTCATACACATAAGTTCTTTTGCTTCTGCATTTCCTATACTATTCTTAACCTCCCCCTGTCTGTTTTCTACCTCCCATTTACGCTACTTGTTCTGTGCCCCATTCCCACTCTCTCCCCCTACCACTCCCCTGTTGATATTCCTCCATACCTTATATAAATCCCTTTAACATTTCATACAATTAAAGGCTGGGTGATGATGAACTTCTTGAACTTGACCTTACCTGAGAAGCACTTTATCTGCCCTTCCATTCTAAATGATAGCTTTACTGGATAGAGTATTCCTGGATGTAGGTCCTTGCCTTTCATGACTTGGAATACCTCTCTCCAGCCCCTTCTTGCCTGCAAGGTCTCTTTTGAGAAATCAGCTGACAGTCTTATGGGAATTCCTTTGTAGGTAACTGTCTCCTTTTCTCTTGCTGCTTCTAGGATTCTCTCCTTATCTTTAATCTTGGGTAATGTAATTATGATGTGTCTTGGTGTGTTCCTCTTTGGGTCCAACTTCTTTGGGACTCTCTGAG
>PVJI01031047.1:0-13512 GCA_004026765.1 Micronycteris hirsuta
TCTGCTTTTTCTATTCTCTGTAACCAGGTTTTACTTTTTAGAGACTTGCTTGTAACCTGACTCCCGAAGTGCTACGTATGCCATGCATCTCTGAAGAGTATATATGCCAGCTCATGTCTTTGTTCAGGGCCCTAGATTTGGAGATTTCTCCCTAGGGTCCGCATGCGTAATAAAGGGTCTGTGACTCATACCTCTCATCGGGAGTTTGGTCGCTTCATTTTCCCGCAACAATGTAAGAGGGGGAGAAGAATGTGTGCTGACTTAAGAAAGAAGGGTGCTTATGCAAGGTTAGATGGAGGAGTAATAGTGAAAGTAAGGGATAAGAAGTCAGTGTAGTGTGAGAGCAAATAAAGTGTACCACAACAGTAATAAAGCTCAGGAAGATGGCAAAACTGATTAACACCAGGGAGGGGTGCTGCATGGTCTTTGGAATAACAATAATAATAATAATAATAATAATAATAATATATATTTATATATAGATATAGATATTAATTCTAAATAAAAAGAGTAAAAATTAAAAGACCAAGAGTAGTGAGTTTTTTGGAATACAAGTGAAGAGAAACAAGAAAAGATACAATATGGCAGGGAGAGAAACAAGCCAAAACAAAACAAACAGAAAAAAAAAACAAAGAATGATAACCTATATAAATGAAAAGAAGATAAATCAAATGTCTAAAAAATGTGAGTTCTAATCAAGGGCAAGGTGAACTTTGTCTCAGGTGTTGGTTTTCACTTTCTGACTTCTTTCTGGATCTGTCTCTGGTTTTCTCTCAGCTCCAGGACTTGTGTTACTGTTTGTTTGTCTGTTTTTATTATTGTTGTTCAATTACACTTTTCCCTATTTTCCATTACTCTCCTCTGCCCTAAACACCCCCATTTCCCACATTCAATTTTTCCCCTATTGTCTTTGTTCATGGGTACTTTATACATGTTCCTTGATAACCCTTCACCTCCTTTTCCCCATTATCCCCCTCCCCTCTGGTCACTGTCAGTTTGTTCTTTATTTCAATGTCTCTGGTTCTATTTTTCTCACTTGTTTGTTTTATTGATTAGGCTCCACTTACTTATAGGTGACATCATATGGTATCTGTCCTTCACCACCTGGCTTACTTTACTTGGCATAATGCTCTCCAGATCCATCCATGCTATCGTGAAGGGTAAGAGCTCCTTCTTTCCTTCTGCTGCATAGCATTCCATTGTGTAAGCGTACCACAGTTTTTGATCCATTCATTTTCTGGTGGGCTAAGAAAGAAGAACAAAGTAGGAGGGATCACAATACATGATATTGTGTTATTCTTGAAGAAAAAAGGAAGAAGAAATGGGAAAACAGAAAGAAAAAGAAAAAAGAGGGCCTCCTGCTTGTGGTTGCTAAGCATGCCTGGCTGGTTTTTGCAGATCCTCCCAGCTGCTACAGGCAATGGGGGTTGGGCTCAGTTTTTACTTTGCGGTGGTTCCACTGGGAAGTAGGCTCACTCTGGGCTGCAACAATCACAGGCGCCCAGTTTCCAGCCCACACCCTTGGTGTGCTGTGCCACCACACTCTCCACTTTGCTCATTTGCATGTAGATAAACAACCTCACTTTGCACCCCTTTGATCAATTTCTGAGGTGTACCCAGTGGGAGCAACTTACACCCACAATCCTTCCTCCTTGTGGGCTGGGCAGCTATGTGTGCAACATCCCTGTCTAGTGCACCTCAGTCCCCATTTTTAAAAACGTCTCTATGGGCGCCATTGCTGCTCCAGGGCATTGCCTGGCTTTCCACTCCCTCGAACTCTCTGGCAAGACCAGACTCTATCTCAGATACGGCCAGTTGTGTTCCTCCTATTCTCCAAGCTCCAGGTGCAGCTAGGGTCTCCACAACTCTCTGGAATTGTCCCGGATGGCAGTGAACACCACCCTGGCTTGGGTGCACAGCCAGCAGTGTATGTGACTGTGCACCTTTTGTTTCTGCCCCAGCGACTTTGCATGTTCAAGCCTCTCCAGGTACAGGTCTACGCATTGCTCACCTTCGGTTTCCAAAATTCATACCTAATCAGATTCTGTTGGCTGTTCACTTTGTTCTTCAGAAGGACAGCTAAGTGTCCCAGTTGAATGTTTGAACAAGTGCACTCAGCTCCCACCTACTTCGTTGCCATCTTAAAAGTTGCCTGGGTCTTTTTTATGCTGTGCAGTACCCAATGATTTCTTTGAGCATCTTGATAACCAGTGTTTTGAACTGTGCATCTGATAGGTTGCTTATCTCCATTTCGTTTAGTTCTTTTTCTGGACTTTTGTTTTGTTCTTTCATTGGGGGCATATTTCTTTGTCTCCTCAATTTGGCAGCCTCTCTGTCTTTGTTTCTGTGTATTAAGTAGAGCTGCTTTGACTCCCTGTCTTAGTTGTGTGGCCTATCTTAGAAAAGTGCACCTGTAAGTTGTATGGGGTAGAACCTTAGGTAATCGCCAGGGGGAGGTAACCCATGTCACCACCCTGGGATCTGTGTGGGGAAGGGCTCAAATAGGGGACAATGCTACTGCCTGGCCTCGGGAAATTTGCCCAGGAGGAAGCTCTCTCCCAGCACTTGCCCTGTTACCAGTTACTTCACTTTCTCCCTATATGCCTTTGGTGCCCTTCCAGCTGTTGCCCTGGTGCTAAATCCCAGATGGGATGGGTCTGTGTAAGTCCTAAGACCATTGCAGTCTCTTTAAAAAGAGTCACCTGAGAATCCTGCAGTTTCTTCCACTGCCGCAACCCCCACTGATTTTTACAGCCAGATGTTATGGGGACTTATCTTCCTTGTGCTGAACCCTAGGTTCAGTGGTCTGGTCTGGGGTTGGGATCCCTTGCTCCTGAGGTATCCCTCGTGATTTTTATCGACCACACTTGAATGTGGGACTGGCCATTCCATTTCTCCATGCCCCTCTGAGCCACTCTACATCTCCACACCTCTCTGTGCCTCACCACCTCTCCACTCCTCTTTGCACCTCTCTGAGTGTCCACCCCTCCTACCTGTCTGGATGAATGAGGCTTCTTTAATGCCCTGGTTGTTGGGCTTCCATACAGCTCGATTCTGATGAATATGGGTGATATTTGTTTTGTAGTCTACTTGTAATTTTTGCTGTAGTTGTGCAAGGAAGTGAAGTGTGTTTACCTATGCCTCCATCTTGACTGGAAAACATTGCTCTTGAGTGGCAGAATTGTGGTTGAATTTTGAGACTTCTTCAATACCTATAGAACAAGCTACAAAATAAGATCACCTTGAGGTCATTGATTTTAGAAAGAGAGAAAGGGAGAGAGGGAGTTTTGAGAAACATTGATTGCCTCCTATACCCACCCAGACTTGGAATCAAACCTTCAACCTAGTTATGTGCCCTGATTTGGAATGGAACCTGCAACCTTTTGGTGTACAGGATGATTCTCCAACCAACTGAGTCACCCAGCCAGAAACTGTGTTACTTTTAGAATAAAAAAAAACCTTTAATTTAGATAAGCAGAACATACTAATTTTGTGGCAAATGATAAAATAAAAAATCCCTCTCCTTCACTCTTTTCCCCACATCTAATCTCACCTCCTCCTTAGAAGCAGCCACTGCCAACAATTTCAGTTGGAATTCTTCCACAGGTATATGTATTTGAATTTAAGCAAGAGAAAAATGTGTCAATTCTGAATTAAGTAAATCCAACTTGTAATAGGAGGATGGAAAACCAAATGAAAGTAAAACAAATCAGTATTTAAAGATACAAAAACTAGAGACTCTTGAGTACCAAGGCCTTATACTATTACTATTTTTTAAATATTATAATGGCAATCATTTATTGGTCTCTATAGGGGAAGAGTAAAGTGGCCCTCACATGAGATTAAGAAGCCTGATAAAAGTGCCATTCCACACACCTTTCTATATAAATACGTCTTACTTATACACATTATATACACATACTATCCTCACACAGAGGCAAAGCTCCATGTAGAAATATACTCATAATCACAAAGGCTCAAATATTCTACATTTGTAGGATCTTACTTTTGTTCTCTTATTAACTCTATATCAGTTCTTGGTTAATGTTCTCTTAACACTTGCACATAAAATTGCACCTTGTTATTTTGCATAGAAAAATGGAAAGTAAGAAGGGATGGATCTGACATTATCTGGTCCACCTCCCTATCTGCAAACAGAGGTGTCTATACTATTTGAGACCTCAGACTAATTTCTACTGATGATCACTAAAGACACTTTAAAATTTCTCCCAGTTGCTCATCTCCACATTTAATTTTCCCTTGGTCAATCAATCAACAAATACTTTTTGAGAATCTACCATGCCTTAGCACTGCGCTAAAAAGTTTGTGGTTGGGAATATAATAGGTCCTAAACTTGGCTGTCTATAAGAATCACCTGGGGACCATTAAAAATTATAGACCCCGCCCTGGCTGGTATGGCCCAATGGATTGAATGCTGGCCTGAGAACCAAAGGGTTGCTAGCCTGATTCCCAGTCTAGGGCACATGCCTGGGTTGTGGGCCAGGTTCCCAGTAGGGGGAGCATGAGAGGCAAACACACACTGATGTTTCTCTCCCTCTCTTTCTCCCTCCCTTCCCCTCTCTAAAAAAATACATAAAATCTTTTTAAAAATAAAACTTAAAAATAATTATAGATCCCTTGTCTCTTCCCAAAACCTACTAAATCTGAATTATTATGGTTGGGATCTGTTATGGGCTATATTGTTCTCCCCTCAAAAAAAACCATATGTTGAAGTCCTATCCCCAATACCTTGGAATGTGGCTATATTTGGAGTTGGGTGCTTTAAAGAGGTAAGTTAAAATGAGGTCATTGGACTTCTGGTCAAGATGGCAGCATAGATAAACACAGCTTGTCTCCTCACACAACCACATCAAAATTGCAACTAAACTATAACAACCATGATTCAGAACAGTCAGAAATTGAGCTGAATGGAAGTCCTACAACTACAGAATTAAAAAAGAAACCTCATCAAGACTGGTAGGAGGGACGAAGGTGTGGAACGGGCTTGTCCCATACCTATAAGTGGTAGATAAAAATGGAGAGGGATATCTCAGAAGCAAGAGTCCCAGACCCAAACCATGTCCCTCAGCCCAGGGTCCAGTGCCAGGAAGATAAGTCCCCATAACTTCTGACTGCAAAAACTATCAGGGATGTAGTCTGTGGAAGACAGAAACTGCAGAAATCCCAGGCAGTTCCTCTTAAAGAGCCCACACACAGACTTACTTGGACTCACTCCCTCTGAGCTCCAGTGCCAGGGCAGCAGATTAAGAAGTCTCAGAGACATACAGGGAGGAACTGAATTGTCTAGCATCAGGGCAAGAGCTGGGGGTGGGGCAGCTTTCTCCCAGACAGAAGTGCTGGCAGAGGTCATTGTTCCTTTTCTGAACCCTCCCCCACACAGAGCCACACAGCCCGTAGGCAGGTGCCATATCTAAGACCCCATCAACCTAGCCCATACTATTTTTCCCACCCTGGTAATTCCCCAAGGTCCTTCCCCACCCAACTTTCAGGGCCACCCAAGATGTTTCCAGTGATTTTTCCATACAAATGATTTGTTTTGGCTAATGTTTCAGATTTTCCTAAATTCTCTCAAACAAGCAGCATCTGGTTTCAGTGAGCTGTGTATCACTTGCTAAGTTGCCCCAGGCCTGGCACTAGCAGCAGCTGGCCTTGGTTCACAGCTTGGCCTCTCCTGGGCACCTCCAAGCCCAGCACAAGTAGCAGTCATCTGAAGATTGCTTTATAGCTCATTTTATGTGAACCTGGACAGATAGCTGACCTTGGACATGCCAACAGAAATCAAGGCTCAACTACGATAGAAGAGTGGCCCACCTTTGAGTACCCGGCTTGGTTAACAAGGGAGTACCCAGCTTGGGTAACAAGGGAGGTTGTGCCCCTGGACCCTATAGTACACCTACTATATAAGGCCACTCTATCAAGCGTAGGAGATGTAGCAGCTCTACCTTATACATAGAAACCAATGCAGGAAGGCTGCCAAAATGGGGAGACAAAGAAACATGGCCCAAATGAAAGAACAGAACTAAACTCTAGAAAAAGAACTGAACAAAATGGAGACAAGCAATCTACTAGATGCAGAGTTCAAAACACTGCTTATAAGGATGCTCAAAGAACTTAGTGAGGACCTCAAGAGCATAACAATGATCCAGTCAGAGATGAAGTATATACTAGTTGAAATAAAGAACAATTTACAGGGGATCAACAATAGAGTGAATGGAGCCAAGAATCAAACCAGCAATTTGGAACATAAGGAAGAAAAAAACAACCAATCAGAACAGCAAGAAGAAAAATTAAAAAAAAAAAGAACAGCAAAAAGAAAAAATAATGAAAAAAAATGAAGATTGTGTAAGGAGCATCTGGGACAACATATCAAGTGCACCAACATTCGCATAATTGGAGTGCCAGAGGAGAAGAAGACGAGCATGAAATTGGAAACCATTTGAAAAGATGACAGAAAACTTCCTTAACTTGGTGAAATAAATAGACATACAAGTCCAGGAAGCACAGACCCAAATAAAATGAACTCAAAGAGCCCACACCATGACACATCATAACTAAAATGCCAAAAGTTAAATACAGAGAATCTTAAAAATAGCAAGAGAAAAGCAAGTAATTACCTACAAGAGAGCTCCCATAAGACAGTCAATTAATGTCTCAAAAAGAACTTTGCAGGCTAGAAGGAATAGGCAAGAAATATTGAAAGTGATGAAAAGCAAGGAGCTACAACCAAGGTTACCCTACCCAGCAAAGCTATCATTTAGAATTGAAGGACAAAGTTTATCAGACAAGAAAAAGCCAAAGGTGTTCACCATTAGCAAAGCAATCTTACACAAAATGTTAAAGGGTCTTCTTTAAAAAGATCAAAACTATGAAAAATAGCCCTAGCTAGTGTGGCTCAGTGGATTGAATGCTGGCCTGCGAACCGAAGGGTTGCTGTTTCTATTCCCAGGCAGGGCACATACCTGGGTTGTGAGCCAGGTCCCCAGTAGGGGGAGTGGGGGAGGAAACCACATATTGATGTTTGTCTCCCTCTCTTTCTCCCTCCCTTCCCCTCTCTAAAAATAAATAAATAAAAAATTTTAAAAAATAAATAAAAATCTTTAAAAATATATATGAACAATAAAATAGCAATAAACACATATTTATTAACAATTGAATCTAAAAATCAAAATAAACAAACAGAACAGAAACAGAATCATAGATACAGAGAAAGTTTTGATGGTTGCCAGAGGGGAGGGGCATTGGGGAAATGAGTGAAAAAGGTGAAGGGATTAAGAAGTACAAATTGGTAATTACAGAATAGTCATTGGTATGTAAAGTGCTGCATGGGAAATAGAGTAACCAAAAAACACATATGCATGACCCATGGACATGGACAACAGTGTGGGGATTGCCTGAGGGAGTGTGGGGCTAGGTGGAGGGAGACAATGAGGGAAAATTGGGACAACTATAATAGCATAAATAATAAAATATAATTAAAAATGAAGTCATTAAGGTGAGCTCTAATCCAATATGACTGTTGTCCTTATAAGAAAAGAAAATTTGGGTACTAACACATACAAGGAAAGACCATATGAAGGCATAGGGAAAAGACAGCCAAGTATACAGCAAGGAAAGTAGCCTCAGTAGAAACCAGTCCAGCGAACATCTTGATCTCAGACTTCCAGCCTCCAGAAATGTGAGAAAATAAATTTCTGTTATTCTCTTCCACTTGCCAACTGTATAACTTGGAAAATTAATTAGATCTCTCTGACAGCTATAAAACAAAGTCACCTCATAGGTTTGCTATGAGGAATAAATAGAAAAAACTTATAAAACCACTTAGCACGGTGCTTTACATATACCAAAGGCTCATTGATGTTAGCTATTGTTATCAATACTATAACTTGTCTAGTCTTAAAAATTCAGAGGATAATAAGATTCAATGAGAAAACATGAGATCTTTATTTTCACCAACTTCTAACTGACATTTAGACATCTTTCAATTATAAATGCAGAGAACAGATCACAATGATATAAGCAGTACCTATGATTTTGTCACCAGTAGAAATCAAAGAGAGCTTTATGTCACATTTCTGTCATTACAGGTGTCTTTAAATATATTTACACTCATCATTACTTTGAAGTTACCATGGTTATCAGACCTGCATCTAGATCTTGTTAGTCACCACATTAATAACAAGTATTTATATAGGTATATCAAAATTTTCTATTTTTAATATTTTGATGATTATATAACAATATAATTTATTTCCTTTGTAATCCTATGCATTTTATGTATCTAATACCATTGCTCCTGAGAAGGGGTCCATGGGCTTCCCTATACTATTAAAGGGGCTTTAAGCACAAAACAAAGGTTAAGAACCTTTGATCTAGAAGTTTTAAACCTTTATGAGCTGTAAAGTATACAAATCTGTGATAAACAATTGTGAAAAGTTTCAGGAAGAATAATCTTCTTTTCATAGTTAAGAAAGGTTAATAAAATTGAATATTGATGGTAGGGAAATATGGCTTGCCTAAAAATCACTGTCATGATTTTTTTAGTAGACTGTAAGTACATGGAGGGCAGCTGCCTATTCTCTAGATGAACTGTATAATCTCTCCATGACTCAGTCTCCTCATCTCTTAAGTGGGGATGATCGTAGTGTCTATCACACAAGGGTTGTTCTGATAATTAAACTGAATGATGCCATGTAAAATACTTAGCACATGGTAGGTAATCAAAAACTCAGCTATTATAATAGTAATTATTATAACGGATTTGTAAATTTTCTTCTTGACTCTTCACAGCACAGATAAAAAAAAACCTTTAAATATATTTGTCAGTAAATCCATGACTGAATATGCAATCCTCTTAAAACAGATATTATGCTTTTGTAAATGTTTGGTAAACCCATAATTAAAAAGTTGCCTAATAGTTAACAGCACAAGCTTAGAAGTCATAAAGCTGTGAATTCAAATCCAAACACCACTACTTATTACTTATGTGACCCAAGAGCTTCTTCAACTTTTCCCAAGCCTACTTCATCACTGGAATCATAATACCTACTCCATAGAGTTGTTATGAGGATTAAATTAGATGATATATGTAAAGTACCTGGCATATAGCCCTGACTCAATAAATTATATCTGTTCTTTTTAAAAAAAATAATTGCTGCAGGACTTCCAGCCAAGATGGAGGTATAGGTAGACACACTGTGCCTCCTTGCACAACCAAAAGAGGAAAAACAACAATTTAAAAAACAAAACAAATAACCAGAACAGACAGAAAATCGAACCGAGTGGAAGTCCTACAACCAAGGAGTTAAAGAAAACACATTCATCCAGACCGGTAAGCGGGGCAGAGCAAGGCGGAGAGCACGTGTGCTATGTGCTGCGAGACCGTGGTTTGTGGAGCAGGGCGGTCAATGCTGCAGCTGCCCAGAGAGACCTGCAGCAGGCGCACCTGACCAAAACATAGTTGGCACACTCAGCGAAAACCGCAGCTCGTGCACCAAGAGAAGCCCGCAGCTGGCTGACCCAGAGCCAGCAGGGCCGAGACTGGTGGACCAGGTGGTCCCACATTCACATGCAGATAAACCGGGAAAAAAAGCTGGGGAGCGGAGCAGACCACACAACCCACCATCACAGGGGAAAAAAAGGCCTCAAACCACTGATTGAAAACACCTGCGGGGTTGAAGAGGCGGCTGAGGCGGCATCGGGAGGAACTCCCGGCCTCACAGGAGAGCTCATTGGGGAGAAGTGACTGGGAGCCCTTGGAGAGCAGAGCTAGCGCCATTGTTCCCTCCCAGGCCCCGCCCCCACAGGCAGCGTCACAACACAATATAGTGGTTTACCCCACCCTGGTGAACACCTAAGGCTCTACCCCTTAAAGTAACAGGTGCGCCCAGAAAGAAAAAAAAGGCCCAAATGAAAGAACACATCAAAACGCCAGAAAAAATACAACTAAGCAACAAAGAGATAGCCAACCTATCAGATGCACAGTTCAAAACACTGGTAATCAGGATGTTCACAGGATTGCTTGAATTTGGTTGCAAATTAGATGAAAAAAATGAAGAATGCACTAAGAGAAATAAGAGGAAATGCACAGAGAACCAATAGTGATGGGAACGAAACTGGGACTCAAATCAATGATGTGGACCAGAAGGAAGAAAAAAAATTCAACCAGAAAAGAATGAAAAAACAAGAATTCAAAAAAATGAGGAGAGGCTTAGGAACCTCTGGGACATCTGTAAATGTCCCAACATCTGGGTCATAGGAGTGCCAGAAGAAGAAGACCAAGGGATTGAACACTTATTTGAACAAATAATGAAAGAGAATTTCCCCAATCTGGCAAAGGAAATAGACTTCCAGGAAGTCCAGGAAGCCCAGAGAGTCCCAAAGAAGTTGGATCCAAAGAGGAACACACCAAGGTACATCATAATGACATTACCCAAGATTAAAAATAAGGAGAGAGCCCTGGCTGGTGTAGCTCAGTGGATTGAGTGCAGGCTACAAACCAAAAGGTCGCCGGTTCGATTCCCAGTCAGGGCACATGCCTGGGTTGCAGGCCAGGTCACCAGTGGGGGCCACATGAGAGGCAACCACACATTGATGCTTCTCTCCATCTCTTTCTACCTCTGTCCCCTTCTTTCTAAAAATAAATAAATAAAATATTTTAAAAAAATAAGGAGAGAATCTTAGAAGCAGCAAGAGAAAAGGAGCCAGTTACCTACATAGGAATTCCCATAAGACTGTTAGCTGATTTCTCAAAAGAGACCTTTCAGGCAAGAAGGGGCTGGAAAGAAGTATACCAAGTCATGAAAGGCAAGCACCTACATCCAAGAATAGTCTATCCAGCAAAACTTTCATTTAAAATGGAAGGGCAGATCAAGTGCTTCTCAGATAAGGTCAAGTTCAAGGAGTTCATCATCACCCAGCCTTTATTATATGAAATGTTAAAGGGATTTATATAAGGTATGGAGGGATATCAACAGGGAAGTGGGAGGGGGAGAGAGGAGGAAAAAATACAGAGAATAAGTAGCATAAACGGTAGGCAGGAAACAGACAGGAGGTGGTTAAGAATAGTATAGGAAATGTAGAAGCCAAAGAACTGATGTGTATGACCCATGGACAAAAACTAAAGGGTAGGAATGGGGAGGTCCAGGGCGGAGGGGAATAAAGGGGGGGACATGGAACAACTGTAATAGCATAATCAATAAAATATATTTTAAAAAATAAAAATAAAAAAATAATTGCTGCATAACAAAGTTTTAAAGCGGGAGGAAGTCCTTAATGTTTCACATGAGGTTCCTTAACACCTGGTCCCCAAATTCCTTCCCAGCCTCCACTCTCACTGTTTTATCTCTCACATCTTTTTCTCCAGTAACACTGACCTGTTTTGTAATCCACATCTGGCCCCTAGCATACACACTGTTCTCACCTCCATGCCCCTGCTCTCCACTCTCTCCACCTGGATTGCCCTTCCCACCTTCCAGGGCTAACCCCTTTTCCACACTCCCACAGCATGTGCCCCCCCCACGCACACACCAAGCCTCCATCATCACATTCCACTTGTACTGTTTTTGTCTATTTTTTAAATATTTTATTTATTTATTTGTAGAGAGAAGGGAAATGAGGGAGAAAGAGGGAGAGAAACATCAATGTGCAGTTGCTTCCCATGTGTGCCCCACTGGGAACCTGGCCTGCGACCCAGCCCTGACTGGGAATCAAACCGGCAACCCCTTGGTTTGCAGGCCTGTGCTCAATCCACTGAGCTACACCAGCCAGGGTTGTTTTTGTCTATTAATGCATCTGTTTTGCCAGCTAGACCAAGAGTTCTTTGGGGGCTCGAATCTCCACTAACACAATATTAGGCACAGGGCAAATGCAGAGTAAATGATTGTCGAATGATTCCATCAGAAAAGGAGACGTCCCTTATTATCTGCTTTCTGCTCCACCTATAAAGCCACCAGTGCCCTCTGAAAGTGCCCCCATCCCCCGCCCACTGAGTTTAAGCAAAAACTTCTTTGCTGATTGGAATCTCTCTTTCCAACACAATATATGTGAGCAAAGCAAGGTTTCACAGAGAGGAGCCAAGAAAGCCGTGTCCAGTCAGCCTTTTGGTAGAGGTAGGCTGTATTTCAATACAAGCCAGACATGTATGTAAACACATGGCAGCTTTCTGGACTCTATCTCTGAACTATCTGGATTTTTCTATAGCTAAGTTATATTTGTTCTTGATCAGCCTGGATATAGTATGTAAACCCATATTGAATTATTAACAATACTATTTAAGAGCAAGGACACCAACAAGAGAAATGTCAAGGGGACAAAATCTTGTGTTTAATAGTGTCAAATGCCAAGAAGAAAATACTTCTACCAGGGCCTCGTCCCAAGGTTATGCATAAAGATAAGATGACCAAAGCACATATAAAAGCGAAAGGCCCCAGGAGTTCTCAAAACATAACTTAAATAAACATTTATGGAGCTAATATATTTTTTAACATTTAACACAAAATAATTATAATCAAGAGGAGAAATCATAAAAACTGTAATTAAAAACAATTCAGTAGGGTATAAGTCTACACATTGCATATGAAATTTCATATTCTACTATCTCTCTGGTTTTTACCTAAGAACACTTTTTTAAAAGATAATAAAGAAGCAAAGGGAAAATTAATGCATCTAAAGGATTGACTTCTGTGAGATCACACTGAAGAATCCTCAGCAATCCATGAGTACACAGGGACTGTACTCTTAGCTCTGCTGGTCTGGACAATGAACTCCAAATGCTTCTTTCATCTCTGATCTTGGGATCTTGTCAAGAGCCAGGTGTACAGCTTGCTTCTGGTTTTCCGACCCCTATAGCAAAGGGAGTACTTCCCTCCCTCCATTTCCAGAAACTGTGGGGACCCGTATAAGACCCACAGAGCCTTACAGATCCCATATAAGACCAGTCGGGAACAAGACTTTGTTGACTGCCCTTTGGTCCTAGTAACACGGCTGGCTATTTGTGGCATATGAAGGGAATTTCAAATCTATGGCAGTACAATCTACAGGGACTGAGGCAAATGCAGCTCCACTAGAAAGAGGATGGCTTTTCCCTGATTGGTGTCCAGGTACACAGCTTGGCCTTGGGACCTCTTAGTGCAGAGGATCTGCTTTCCCTTTTCTGTTACTCAGAACCAACGCATTGTTACATTATTCTTAATTTCAATGTCTCTGGTTATGTTTTGTTTGCTTTCTGCTTTTGTTGATTATGATGCAGTTAAAGGTGAGATCATATGGTATTTGTCCCTCACTGCCTGGCTTACTTCACTTCGCATAATGCTCTCCAGTTCCATCCATGCTGTTGCAAAGGGTATAAGCTCCTTCTTCCTTTCTGCTGAGTAGAATTCCATTGTGTAAATGTACCATAGTTTCTTGATCCATTCATTTGTAGATGGGCACTTAGGTTGTTTCCAACACTTGGCTATTGTGAATTGTGCTGCTATGAACATTGGAGTGCAAAGC
>PVJI01031048.1:0-13515 GCA_004026765.1 Micronycteris hirsuta
TCCTTGGTATTTACCCAAATGAGTTAAAACTTATATTCACACAAAAACCTGTACACAGATGTTTATAACAGGTTTATTCATAATTGTCAAGGTTTCGAAGCAGCAAGGCATTATACATTTGTCAAAACCCACAGAATAGCCCTGGCTGGTGTGGCTTAGTGGATTGAGTGCCAGCCTGCAAACCAAAAGGTCGTAGGGTTTGATTTCTGGTCAGGACACATGCCTGGGTTGTGGGCCAGTCCTCAGTTCGGGGCGTATGAGGGGCAACCCATGGACATCGATGTTTCTCTCCCTCTCTTTCTCCCTTCCTTCCCCTCTTTCTAAAAATAAATGAAAAATCTTAAAAACAGAAAACCCATAGAACGTACAGCACCAAGAGTGAACTCTAATGTAAACTATGGAAGTTAGATGATAATGATGTGTCTAGGTAGGCTAATCAATTGTAACAAATATTGATAGTAGGAGAAGTTGTGCATGTGTGGGAACAGAAGGTATATGATAATTCTCTGTCCTTCCTTCTCCATTTTGTTGTGAATCTAAAACTGCTCTAAAAATAGTTTACTAATTAAAAAAGGCGATTGTAAGCCACAAGCCAGCAAGGGTAACTCAAAAATATATATATAATAAACAAAATAGAGATCCATTAAAAAAATAAAAATGCACAGATCCTGAGTTGAGATAAATAACTCTCATGGTGGTATACAGTGGTAGCACCTGGAAACATCAGTGTATGCTACAGAATGATGTAATAAGGAATTTATATTCATAATTATGACCTTAACATCGTTGTGACACCCATATTTATTATTTTCCAGGTGACAAATATTGAAGGGAGAGAAGATGTGGCTTACAGTGGTGTCAGTCATAGATGCTTAGTTCTATGGGCTTTAGTATGGTAAGAGCCGGAAAATGAAGACATGCTGTGCAGTAACCACACAGCAACGCAGAAAGTCTGTGGTGCTGTATGTTAGGTACGGGCTCTGGACACGATGCCTGGGAGCTCAGCCTGAGACAACAGGAGACAGCTTCATAGTACAGATGGCCTCAAGTGTGGGAATTTGAAGGGTAACTAAGATTTAAATTAAATATATTAACATTATGTTATATACATTATTATATATTAAATACATATATATATAAATAAAAAATAAAATGTGACTAGCTTCTGGAGACCTACTTCCTGGGTTCAAATCCCAGCTCCAATACTTACTAGTTGTGTGCCTTTGGGCAAGTTACTCAAGATGAAATGAGTTAATATAGGCAAAATGTTTAGAAAGGGCTTAGAAAGGTTTGCTGTCCAAATTTAAACAGGAGTGTAGTGAGGATGAATGAATCTCAGGGATCTGTGCAAAAGGAACAATATGATTTATGTGGTCAGGCAGCAATAAACAATCCTTATATATGAGCATTCACCCATACAAGTCTGTGCTAAAAGTAAGTCTGAATGAATAGAAAAAAAATAGCAGTGGAGAGCATGGGTTCATATATCAGGTCAGGAAACTCTCTAAACCTCATTTCACCAGAAGCAAAACGGGGATAACAACATGATGCCTAGGTTAGTTACAGGGTTGTGGTGGGGAATGAAGGAGATCAGCCTGTGAAATATACGGCTCGATAAAATTATTAATAATTTTCTGGCTACCAAAAGGAAGAAAACATTTGTGCAACCAGGTTATTTAAAAGACTTTGAAATATGTTTATCAAGCTTTATTAGACTCAGAAACCTGGTGGCTCGTTCTTGAGTAGAAGATGCCTTTTGTCCAGAAGACCATCTTCATCCCTAATCCTCTGCCCTCACCCCAGAGATTGGGGGGCTAGGGATGGGGCCACTGAAAGTTCCCACCCTCTAATCACATGGTTCGCTCACCTGCAACCTGCTCTCCTCTTCGAATTCCTTGAAGGCTTTCCAAGAGTCACCTCACTGACACAACAAAAGACCCCCTTATTGCTCTCTGTATTTAGGAAACCCCGGGATTTCCCCAGCTTTCTGCCAGAGATGAGGAAGACCAAATAGATATTTCTTATTATAAATCACAGTATCACAGATCACAACTATCATCTCAATGAGAGTTCAGTTAAATTAAGCACCTGGGTCTTCTTCATATCGGCTCTCCTGGCATCTTACTGGTACTCTTTATTCTTTTGAAACTAAAATTATAAATTAATTTATTAAAAGGGAAATACATATATCTCTCTTAAATTTTTTGTTGTTGGTTATTATTCTAAATTATAAAGATCTTTCTAATTACTGTTTTGTAAGTTCAGTACCCTCCCAAAGAAGTGGGTAACCCATAAATCCAACAGGAAGTGAAAGGTTAATTAAAAAATGGTACGAATACAGGAGGCCATTAATGGGTATCCATGAAAACGGTATGATAGCCCGAAGAAATGCTTGTAGTGCAATATTACACACATAAATTAAACTTTTAAAGCTTTATGAATGCTAATGTATCACAAACATGTAAATAAATATTTGCATAAAACTATGACAAAGGGTTCATTCCAGGTAGTAAAATTAAGGGTGATATTTTTTCTGTTCTCGTTCACTTTTCCCAAATGTTCTAGCGTCCTCTGTTGACTTTTATTTTTTTTTATTTTTTTTAAAGATTTTATTTATTTATTTTAGAGAGAGGGGAAGGGAGGGAGACAGAGAGGGAGAGAAACAGCAATGTGTTGTTGCCTCTCACATGGCCCTCACTGGGGACCTGGCCCGCAACCTAGGCATGTGCCCTGACTGGGAATCGAACCAGGACCCTTTGGTTTCCCAGCCCGCGCTCAATCCACTGAGCTACACCAGCCAGGGCCTCTATTGACTTTTAAACCAAAGGAAAATGTTTAAAGAAAAAATGAGGATGGAGATTTTTGATTATTATTCTGAGAAATCAAAAGACAGTAATTTTTTTTCAAAATTATTTAGCAATGTCTCTAGTTCCTGCTTCGCTGCAGTCTTTCCAGCCTGGTATTCTGTATGGCTTCAAATGCGTTTCCTGGCTGATTTCTCTCCGTATATGGAAAACCTATGGGCCAGTTAACCAGGTATCTCACTGATCCCTGATCACCCATGTGGTTTTGTGCCTCATGCACTTTGGTCTGTGACTCTTTCCACCATTAGTCTTATGCCACTTCTGTCATGCAGTATGTTCAGCTTCCCCAGCTGGAGATTTTGTCTTGTGATTTTCCTCTGAATTGTAGTCTCTTTGCCTTACTTTTTGCTTGTGCATTTTTCTGATCGTAGGCTGCAATTTTGCTCCAGGAGAAAGGCTCTAGAAGTTTGATTTAGCATTCTGATTTCTTGGTTAATTTGCAAGATGGTTCTACTTTATTGAGGGTCAATTTGCTTAGACCAGGAGGAAGAAAATAAGCTACTTAAAATGAAATGAGTAACAGCAAAAACCCATATGACTCTCTCAGCTACATTGTTTATGGGGAGAAGAAAAATCAAGAGACTAGGCTATAAACCAAGAGGAATAGGGCCTGCAATTCTCACCCTCGCCCCTCAAATTCTCAGGCTTCCAATGGCATGAACAGATGCCACCCTGACATGCCGCTCCCACCTCTGCCCACGAGTGCTGCTCTTTACCTCCAGTTCTTCGATGACTCTTCCCAGGGTCTATTCATTGCTGATCCACCCTGCTTCTCCTGCCCTTTCCAATTCCTCCTCATCTGATCTTTCAGTTCCCAACACTGAGGACTGCCTCATTTGTTACCTAGCCCCTGAGAGTCTCTGCTGCTTCCACCATAAGGCAGCACACATCTCCTCAGGTGATGCAGCTCTTCCAGCCCCTCAGCCGCCCCGCCCTAATCACTGATTACCTCCCTTGGCCCCATCTGCAGACACCATCACACTGGGGATTAAGGCATCAACATTTTGGTGGACACACACATTTAGTCATAGCTTATGTCAATGTTAAAAGTAATTATCAGAAAGATAAATGACTTCCTTTAATATTTTATGGGTCTTCTATCTATATTTGCTAAAATGAATATTCTTTATGTAATGAAGAAAAGAAAATCTACAGCAAGTGCTAGTTTCTGTGGCTTAGAAAGGATCCCGCTTCTAGCCATAAAGGTTTAACTTAGAGAAAACTAATTCTCCTACTGAGAATAAAAAGGGAAGTTTGTGAAATGCAAAACAAAGAAACAAATAGAAAACATAATCTGAATGAAAATATCAAAATGCTACAAAGACAGCCAGGACCCAAGTGGCTGAGATCACACAGGGGTGTTTGACATTCTTCTAGGTTTTTCCTTTCAAGGCATTTGCTAATTCATAAGTAATGTGGGCAAGTAAGCTCAGAAGTTCAGTGAAAACTGGATAACAGGAGAAATTTTAAGTAGCATTTTCAGTGGTCTCAAGTGTCTGGAAAGATATATTTGGTGTTTAGAGCTACCAATACAATCAGAACTTGACCAACCAAAATCCTGTAGACAGGAGAAGCTCAGAAAAGTAAACTTAATGTGTATGGTCAACAAAGAATGCCTGGTAAAAAGGCTTAAAGTCTCAGCAAAACTATTGGCAATCTCATTGTGCTAAGCAAATAAAAACTGGAGTTATCTGTCTACTTATTGGGAAGGATACTTATATACAATCCAAGGCTTCAGAATGACTGCATCCTATAGTAAGGTAAGGTGGAAATAGATCAGGTCTCTAAAAAGACTGAAATAAAGCTAAGAATCAACCTAAACCCTGATTGAAGTAAGATCATCTGCTCTTCTCTGGAAGATAATCATCCAGACTAGAGTGAGTGGGCTCACATACGCAGAGTCATGCTGTATTATACAATATTCTGGCTCCCTTCTGGCTTTGTGTGCAGTTAGCATATAGGGGAGTAAGGGGATTCTTGCTGGAGGGACATGCAGCTTGCAGCATGCGTGTGGCTCACTCACCCTTGAAAAAAGGCATGTCAAGCATCCCCACAGCTCCTCGACTTTTCTTCCATCTGCCTAAATCCAGAGGGCACCTGCCAAGCCTTGACAGGCTGCAATACATATTTTAAGAAAAAAGAAAAAAACATAGAACTGATGATAAAAATACAGGAATACAGATGTTGGAATTTAAACAAAACAGTGATTTATGTGTTCCATATTTATCAAGATAAAAATTTTTACCAGAGAAGTAGAATCAACAATAAATATAAAATGGAAATGTTAGAACTGAAAAACACAACAGAAATTAGAAATGCAAAAAATGATAAATTAAAAAGAAAATTAGACACTAACATAGCTTCAAAATATAAAGCGGACAGAATAAAAGGAGAAATAAACAGTTTCCCAGTCATAGTGGGAGGTCTTAACATACTCTATTTTTAATAGAATTACTGGCAGCAAGGAAAACAGCACCAGAATGTTACTGGATTCGGCGAACTTGGTACTTGAGTTCTGGATAAGACAGAATTCCGAGCCAAAGACTAGGGCGTGCTTCCGAGAGGGAGAGCACACCGGGTCCTCTGTCGTAAAAGGGCTTTTACTTTATTTTGGTGGGGTGGGCAGTGAAATAAGTTTAATTTACAAAAAACTGGAAGATGGCAGTATATTACATAGAAAGTTAAAAGGAATAAAGACCTGTTAACAGGTTGATACAATAACATAAATAATATTACCTAATTCACTGAATCTTAGATACCACCTATTAAAAGATGCATAATTATATATTGATTATTCTAGAATCAGGAGAGAATTGACTCTGGCATATAATCTATGACATGCTATTGATGATAAAATGCAATCTTATCTGTGAAATGTTAAAATGTGAAGAAAATATTGAATATGTCATTCAATAGATGAATACAATATCTACTGGTGAGTACAACGATATCAACTATTTAGTGAGGACTTTTACTTGTTAGAAATTGTGCTAAATGTGTACATTAATTCACTCTCTAAATATATATGAACACTTAATATTTCAGGTATTAAATCTCATTTCTATAAACTCAGAAAACCATAGTTTAGAGAAGTTAGGCAACCTGCCCTTGGCTATGCATCAGAGAGAAAGAGTCAGGATTTAAATCTTGTCTGATTTAAAAAAAAAAGAAAATGATGAGTGACTGAATAATCATTAGAGGGAAAGAGAATTCTCTTGTCCTAAGGGCTTTTAAAGATGAGGATTTCAGAGGAGGTCTCAGGGGAGGATCTCAATAGAACATTCATCAGCTTTCCAGGTATGTTCTCAGGGTTGTGATCATCTCCACTGACTGGTCAGTGCCAAGGCAGGGGGCTTTAATCAATGCAGCTGGTCGTGATGTCAGCCATGGCATTGCTTGTATGGTTTTGCTGCTTTTCTGGCTCAGGAGCTGAAATACAACTGAGGTCTAGACATTATCCCTAGGGGTTAACACTTAAGGGAGTGGTTGTACAAGGACCCAAATGGGAGTCGTATGAGGCCACTCTTTGGTCCCTTGTACCTCCTCCAAGGGTTCTACCAAATGACTAGTGATATGCCAGGGAAGGAAAGGTCAGGAGAGTGTTCAAAGTGCATGACTTGCAATATGAAAGGTCAGGGGGTCTAAACCACGACCAGTGATATGTTAGGGGAGGAAAGGTTACCCCTCAGGTGAGGTCCTTGTTTTCCCAATTTTGCCCATTGCTAAACACCTGGGGCTTTTCGCCCTGGAGACCTTCTGTACCTGGCCTTTGTCCTTGACCTATTTATGTCCGTCTAACTGCCTACCACAGTACATAGTAAATAAATGCGAAGTAAATAAATAAGAAAATAGAACTGTACTGTCCAACGTAATAGCCACCTGGCACATGTAGCTATTAAACACTTGAAAAATGGCAAGTGCAACTAAAGAATTAAATTTTTAACTTTTTATGTAAATTTAATGATAATTCCATTCAACTTTAAAAACTAAAGGACTATGAAATCCTTTTTGTTAAACACAATTTTTTTTTGTTTTAGTAGGGCTGCATAATACTTTAAGTATTTCATTGAGCAAGATATTATTGTTGTATGTACTAAATGTGTCCAGGGATTGGCCAGGCCTACTATTAAACATAACTATATCATCAGTCTACTTGGTGTTACCAGATTGACCAAGTTGAGAGAAGTCTTCACTGCAAACCAATGCAACATTTTAATGTGTTTATTTGAATATTTTATACATATAGCAAGGATCAAAGACTTTGTAAATTATATATGTAATTAATTAAATGTTTATTGTAATTATAGTGTAAATTATTTTTCTAACTTAAAAAATTAGTAAGAACAGCCCGGCTGGTGTAGCTCAGTGGATTGAGCGCGGGCTGGGAACCAGAAGGTCCCGGTTCGATTCCCAGTCGGGGCACATGCCTGGGTTGCGGGCCAGGTCCCCAGTGAGGGCCATGTGAGAGTCAACCATACATTGCTCTTTCTCCCTTCCTTCTCCTCTCTCTAAAAATAAATAAATAAAATCTTAAAAAAAAAAAAAAGAAAGACAACAGATTTTTTTCCCAACTTGCTAACTGGAAGCATGCATAGCATGCTTTGGGAACCCCCAGCCCAGTGTGTTACAGGTGACATTAGATAAATCTTATTAAAAAAAAAAAAAATTAGTAAGAACAGATTTCTAAACTTGAAATCGTCTTCCTACAGGTGCAGAAAGAAGTAGATAGGCAGAAACTGGAACTATAACTAATACAATAACTTTTTTAAAAGATTAGGGAAAAGGATGCAGCAAATTTTACAATAAATGGCTATTTTAACTTTTTTATGACATAACAAAGCCTATAACCTGTTTATTGTGTAAAAAACTCTTTAAAGATACGGTGAAAAATATTTAGAAAAATATTCAGCCTTATATAAGAAGTTTACTTTCAACAATGAAAAGAGAATCGGCAAAACCAGCCACTTGAAATTAGAATTGGGTGTCCAATAAAAAGTGTTAGACAATTTTTAATAGGAGCAAGCCTTGTGACCTTGTTGAGCTGTAAAAGAGCTTGGATTTTTACCCAAAATATAAAACATTTTTAGATAAAGATATAGAAAATAAGCAGTAATTTTATATATGAAAAGTTTGCTGGAAAGTTTCAAGAAAAGCCTGAAAATTTTAGCTTTTGTAAAATATCTTTGATTAAGCCATCAAACCATTGCCAATAAAATAAAAAATCTTTCCCAAAATACAAAAGATCAATTGACTAAAACTTTGAAGATCATAAATTGTTTCCTTTAGGCTTAGATGAGTCACACAACATAACAGACTGCCCAATTAATATTTTGGATATGTAACTTCTCAAAGGAGTTGTTTTATAAACAAAAAAAAAGAAAAAAAGAGTTGGAAATTCAAAGCCTACAAATGTAAGCTTGTGGCATATCCTTAAATCTTTTACATCTGTCAAAGAAAAATTTCAACTAGATAAGAAAAAAATAGTTTCTGCCACAACAGGTAGTACTCCAGTTATATTAGATCAAAAATTCATATTGATTGAAAATTTAAATCATAGACTCTTGCTTTCCTCGTTACTGTATTCCAATGTGTGAAACATATTGAAAACATTTGTGCTTATTTTTCAGAAACCATCTCTATGAAAATATCAGGTTCAGAGTTGTTAAAATTGTTTGATATACATATGCAAATGCTAGAATCCATCATCAATTTATGGATCTATTGAAAGTTATAGAAGACAATACATTTAATTACCTGTGTCCTTTGCCAGCATACACTGGTGGAATTGTGCAAGATTTTAACAAATATTTATTGTATTGTTAACTCCAATTCAAACTTTTCTTGAAACAAAAGGAAGGTCTTTCAAATATGCCATAATCAAAGACAAAAAAAATCAGGGGTTTGATCTTTTTTTTTTTTTTTTTTTAAGAAAGGAGTTTTTTTTTTTTAAAGATTTTTATTTATTTATTTTTAGAGAGAGGAGAAGAGAGGGAGAAAGAGCAATGTACGGTTGCCTCTCACATGGCCCTCACTGGGGACCCGGCCCGCAACCCAGGCATGTGCCCCGACAGGGAATCGAACCGGGACCCTCTGGTTCCCTGCCCGCGCTCAATCCACTGAGCTACACCAGCCGGGACTGATCTTTTTTTCTCACTGGAATCACACTGTATATGAACAAGATAAATTTTCAAGCTCCAAAGGGAAAAAAAAAAACCTAACTAGGCAGCTGTGACAATTTAACATCAAACCTTTCTATAATACAAGTTGGTAATATTTTTACACATTTTAACATGAATCAACACATAGTAGATTTTAATTGCAATTGGAAATATTATATAAATAGACTGTTAGCACTATAGAAAAATTCGAATGATGCTTTCTTGATGTTGATAAATATAAAATTGCTTTCAACTTTAATTGCTTTGAAATTGATGTTAATAGTACTGAGTTGGCACAAAAGCTAGTAAATTTATTAAATTTGAACAGATGTAGTTTTGCAAATTATATTCTTTTGCTTAAAAAGTTAGATCAAGTATTCTAAAACAGATAAACCAGTTTCTTTCAACATGAATGTAAATATTCACATTGACAGAAATGAAATGTAAAATCACACTGACAAACATGCAAGTGAGGTTTTGCTCTTGATTCAGGTATTGAACACTTTTAAATTCCATTGAAACAATCTGGATATGAGTCTGTGTTCCCTTTTTCAACAATAAATTTATGAAATCTAAATAAGGATTAAAATTTAGCACTTGCATTTAGATGTGCAGAAAGTATAAAATATACATCAAATATTGAAAGCTAAATATGAAAAAATCTCATTAGTAACTTTATATTAATCCTACTTTGAAATGATAATGATTGGGATATAGCACATTAAAGAAAATTCATGAGTAACATTAATTTCACCTGTTCTTTTACATTGTAATGTGGTTACTAGAAGATTAAAAATAAAATTACATCACAGCTATAGAAAACAGCATAAAAATGAAAAAAGAACCAACCATATGGGTACACGTATTTGCCAATGATACCTCAGACAAAGGTTTGATCTCCAAAATATATAAAGAACTCACATGACTCCACTCTAGAAGATAAATAACCCAATTAAAAAATAGGCAAAGTACTTGAACAGACACTTCTGCAAGGAGAACATACAAAGGACCCAGAGACATATAAAAAGATGCTCGGCATCACTAGCCATCAGAGATGCAAACCACTTCACACCAGTCAGGATGGCCATCATAAACAAATCAACAAACAACAAGTGCCAGTGAGGTTGTGGGAAAAGGGACCCTAGTGCACTGTTGGTGGGAAGGTAGCCTTGTGCAGCCACTGTGGAAAACAGTATGGAATTTTCTCAAGAAACTAAAAATGGAACTGCCTTTTGACCCAGAATTTCCACTGCTGGGATTATACCCTAAGAATCCTGAAACACCAATTCAAAAGAACATATGCACCCCAATGTTCATAGCAGCACAATTTACAATAGCCAAGGGCTGGAAGCAACCTAAGTGCCCATCAGTAAAGGAGTGGATCAAAAAACTATGGTACATTTACACAATGGAATTCTAGACAGCAGAAAGAAAGAATGCCTACCCTTCACAACAGCATGCATGGATCCAGAGAGTATTATGCTAAGTGAAATAGGCCCGGCAGTGAAAGAAAAATACCATATGATCTCACTTATAAGTGGATCCTAATCAACAAAACAAACAAGCCAGGAAAATATAACCAGAGATAATGAAATAAAGAACAAACTGACAGTAACTGGGGGGGGGGGGGAGCGGGACAATGGGGAAAAGAAGGGGAAGGGTCATCAAGGGACATGTATAAAGGACCCATGGACGAAGCTAAAGGGGAGAAGGATTGAGGGTGGGAGGTGGGAGATGGATGTGCGTGGGGTGGGGGAAAGTGGTGGTGGGAAAATGGAGATAACTGTACTTGAACAACAATAAAAAATAATAATAAGTAAAATAACATTACATCATGTGATAGCATTAAATTTCTGTTGGACTGTGCTGGTATAGAAGATTTGAATAGCAAGACTGATCAACTTTACCTAATTAACATATATATAGAACACTACATGTAGCAATGCAGAACACACATATTTTCAATGTACGTGGAATAAAACACTACCTTCTGGGCCCCAAAGCTAGTTTCAATAAGATCAAAGAATTGAAATTAATAAAATTATGTTTTAAATCTTATAAATATATATTCTGCACACTTATAATAGTGGTAAGAAACAAAAGAAATAAAAATTTCCAATGCCAATACAATACTCAAAAAAATATGCCAGATGGTCATATATCATGCAATTATTGAAAAGGGAAGCATGAAGAACACAAAGCAACATGAGAGAAATAAAGTTGGCATAAAAACATAGAGCTCAAAACCATATACATACCTATAGAGATGTAAACAGTATACATTTTAAAAGTAAATATCATATATAAAGACCTTAGAGGATATTTGGATATTATTTTCTTTAAAATTATTAAAAACTATATTTAAACATTTTTAAAGCATGGTTTTCTAACTTGAAAAAAATGAGATCTTACATGATGCAATTCCTGAATTAAAAAAAAATATTGAAAGACTATTGCATAATGAGTAGCACTGTAACTACAATTTTTAGGGCTCAACTTGATTTCTCATTTATAATGATGGGACTTCTGATATGATCATTCACTATATTATTCACAAAATAACAGAACTTTTGATCACTAAAATATAACAATGGGATTTGCTTTATTAGATATAGTTAACAAGATAACTTTTACGATTCATAAATATTTTTTTTTAAATTCTGGAAGGATTGATGGATGGCTGTAAAGAATTTTCTTTTCCCTTTTATTCTATTTTTTAAAATCACATAGAAACTACTTTTAGAAAAATAATGAGCCATTCGGGTTCATTTGGGTTCAGTGCATGAAGAAATAAGATAGAAAACAAGCCATTACAGAAATTGACACTTATATTTGCACGTTCAGTACTTGTTTTGCAAAAACCAAGAAGTGTGAATATCGTCCACCAGTTGGCTGATTTAGAAGAACCTTGCTCTGCAAAGTCGCTAGTAGTCTGAACTTTTAATTGGATGCTAAAAAAATATCATTTGCAGTAATCAGAAAATTCAATATTATAAGTAAAAAGAATAATAAACAAGGAGCCATCAGAAAGCTATATTTATTTGAAGAGAAAAGATTAAATTGGCTTACTAGGGAGAGCAGAGTGAATACAGAAAACTTCCTCAGAGCACCAGGCTCCCATTAACGCGTTGCAAGTCTTTGTAGCAAGAACCAAAGGACACTTTTCTTCTCTCCCTGTGACTTCAGAAGGATGAACATAGATTGCTCTACTTCCTAAATTTCCCTTTATCTGCCTTTGCTGTTTCTCAATATTTTCTACTTTTTAAAAAATTTATATTTTTATTTTATTGTCTTCCTCCTTTAAGCTACTTCAGAACATTTATGGAATAGCTGGTCATTAGTGAAGAAAAATTTCCCAATAAATAGGTTAAATAAATCTTAAATTCACCTATTTTCTCTATTGTCAAGATCCCATATCATAACCTATTAGCTCTACTTCTCAATAAACCATTCTCCATTTTCTGTCTTCTTATCCTAACTTTTAACTTATACAACAAGTTAACGAATATGGTGATCCACAACATAATGGCAAATGCCACCTCTAGGATTCATTCATTCATTTTATATTCACAAAGGAGAGCGCTGTGCTGGCCACTGATCTCCTGCACTGGGAGGGTACCAGTGCTTTGGCCAACTGGCCCCATGCTTCTCTTCCTCACTCTTCACTAGTCTTGGGTATGAACATTAAGTGAAAAGGAAGAGGTCAGGCTGTAGCTCACTGAATAGGCAGTCATCACAGGTAGACTAATGAAATTGGGTACCTTTTGTAGACAAGTTAGCAAAAAGTGGAATGAAGGTATGCTTATCAGCACATCAAAGATAAACTGAAATAATTTCCAGTGTAATATCAGGAAAAAAATCAAAGTGGAGGCAAGGATAATTGCTGTTAACTTTGAATCAGAAAATTAAATTGTTAGAAAGTGTATTCCAGTAAAGAATGTGGGAATGGCACATGAGTATCCTGACCACTTTGGATATTCCCAGCTTGCACAATACCATCAAAATAGTGGTAAATAGACTTCCCAAAAAAGGACATGTAGGTAGACACACTTAACCTCCTTGCACAACCATGAAAAGAATTACAACTGAATCTCAAAACAAATAACACTCAGAACTGTCAGAAAATCAAACTATGGAAGTCCACCAACCAAGGATTTAAAGAAGCCACAATCATCCAAATGGGCACCTTTTACAGGAAGTCAAAGCAGCTCTATCTAACAACAGACACAAATATTGGGAGGCTGCCAAAAAAAAAAAAAAAAAGAAGAAGACAACAAAATATGGCCCAAATGAAAGAAAAGAACAAAACATCAGAAAGAGAACTGAACGAAATGGAGATAGCCAACCTATTAGATGCAGTTTTCGAAACACTGGTGATCCGGATGTTCAGAGAAATCAGTGAGTACAGCAAAAACATAAGGGAAGAAATGAAGTGAAATAAAGAGAAATCCACAGGAAACTAACAATGAAGAGAAGAAAGCCAGGATTCAAAT
>PVJI01031049.1:0-13511 GCA_004026765.1 Micronycteris hirsuta
TCTCCTTCTGGCAGTCCAATGATTCGCATGTTTGGACGCTTATAGATGTCCTGGAGGTTTCTGAGCCCCTCCTCCATTCTTCGAATTCTTGTTGCTTCCTTCTTTTCTGGTTGGATGTTTTTTTCTTTCTGCTGGTCCACTCCTTTGATTTGAGTCCCAGTTTCCTTATCTCTATTGGTTCCCTGCAGATCTCTCCTCACCTGTTCAAGCAAGTTCGTTAATTTTTCGTCGAATTCTGAAAGCATCCTTATTACCAGGGATTTGAACTGTGCATCTGATAGGTTGGCTATCTCTTGGTCGGTTAGCTCTGGGGTTTTGATCTGTCCCTTTCTTTGGGCCATTTTTTTCCCCCTCGGTGAACCTGTCACTGTAAGGGGGATGGAGTCTTGGGGATCTCCTGTGCAGGGAAGTTCCCGGTAGTTGTGCTGGGACCGAAGCCTCTGGGGGCGGGGCCTGAGCGCACAATGGGGCCTTCTCCGCTCTCCGCACCCACACTGCCTCCTGCAAGCACTTCGGGCCCCTCTGCGCTGGCTCCGGGGGTCGCTCCGGGGTCGGTGGGAGCCGGGCGCAGACCGCGCTTCAGTCGGTCCCCGTCTGGGTGTGCTTCAGCCCCGCGCGGGAACCGCCTCTCCAACCGCGGACCTGCCATCTGCTCACCTGCTCGCCGCGGGGTTGCCGAGCACTCTCCCTTCGCTCTGCACCTTCTGGTTCACCAAACTTGATGAATGTATCTTCTTTAATTCCTTGGTTGTCAGACTTCCTCTCAATATGATTTTCTGTCAGATCTGGCTGTGTTTGGATGTGTATATTTCTTTTTTTTTTCCCCTTGTTTGGTTGTGCGAGGTTGTACGGTGCATTCACCTATGCCGCCATCTTAGGAAGTCCCTATGATGCAAATGTTGAACCTCCTGAAGTTGTTCCAGGTTTCTTGTACTGTCTTCATTTTTTTTTTGGATTCTTTTTCCTTCTTATTATTCCAATTGGTTGTTTTTTGCTTCCTTATGTTCCAAATCATAGACTTGATTCCAGGCTTCATCCACTCTACCACTGTTTGCCTGAAAATTGTTCTTCATTTCTATTACTGTATCCTTTGTTTCTGACTGAATCTTTTTAATAAGGATGCTAAGTTTCTTGAGCATCCTTATAACCAGTGTTTTGAACTCTGCATGTGATAGATTGCTTATCTCCATTTTGTTTAGTTCTTTTTCTAGAGTTTTGTTCTGTTCTTTCGTCGGGGTCATGTTTCTTTTTCTCCTCATTTTGGAAGCCTCCCTGTGTTTATTTCTGTATATTAGGTAGAGCTGCTATAACTTCCTGTCTTGGTAGCATGGCCTAATGTAGTAGGTGTTCTGTAGGGTCCAGTGGCACAGCCTCCCCTATCACCCAAGCTGGGTACTCAAGGTTTGTCCCTCATTTGGACTGAATACACTCACCTCTTGTAGTTGAGCCTTGGTTGCTGTTGATAGGTCAGTTGGAGGGATTTACCCAGACCAATCATTTGTGAGGATTGGCTGTGACCACTAACCACCAACCTCCTCCCTCCATGGAGGATCGTCTGTGCAGGGGCAGGGTGGTGGTGCCCTGACATGGTCTGTAGCTGTATACTGGGTGTGCAGGCCCTGGGGCTTCCTGGGTGGTACAGGCCAAGGTTAGCCCCCAGCTGTGTTTTGCCTGGGGCCACCCTGCTTGAGCTGTAGAGAAATCTGAGATAGCTGATACTTGTGCTGGGCTTGGAGATACTCAGATGAAGCAAAGCTGTGAATATAGGCTGGCTGCTGCTAGTGTCATGCCTAGAGCGACTTAGCAAGATGTATGGGGGCTGGGGCCTCACTGAGGCCAGCTGTTACTTATTTGAAAGGATTTAGGAAGTTGTGAGGTGAGAGCCAAGACCATCTACTCATATAGAAAAGTTACTGTTAATAGCTGTTAAGTTGGGTGGGATGGAGCCTCAGGGCACCTCCAGGTCAGGGCAAACAGTGTTAGCCAGGTTGATGCAGTCTCAGTTATGGCACCTGCCTGTCAGCTCTGTGGCTCTGGACACCTTTCTGTCTGGGAGAAAGCTGTCCTCCCAGAGGACAGCTCTTGACCTGATGCCAGATGCTTCAGTTCCTCCCTGTATGCCACGGGTACCTTTCAAGCTGCTACCCTGATGCTGGAGCGCAAAGGGAGTTGAGTTAGTCTGAGTATTTTCATGTGTGGATTCTTTAAGAGGAATTGCTTGGGACTCCAGAAATTTCTTCCACCGACTCAATCCCCACTGGTTTTTGCAGCCAGAAGTTGTGGGGACTTATCTTTATGGAACTGGTACCCTGAGCTGGGTGGCCTGGGATTCTTCATTCCCGAGACATCCATCCCAAATTTTTATCCACCACATGTGGATGTGGGACCAGCCCATTTCGTGTCTCTGCCCCTCCCACCAGTCTGGATGTATGTGGTTTCTTTAGTTCCATAGTTGTCAGACTTCTATTCAACTCAATTTCTGCTGGTTCCGAGTGATGGTTGTTCTATAATTTAGTTGTAATTTTGATGTGGTTGTGCGAGGAGGCAAGCCATGTTTACCTATGCCCCCATCTAGACCTGAAATCTGATTAGTTCTTTTTTATGATTCTTTTTTATGTTTACTATCTGCCAAACCATTGATTTGATCCTCTGCATCACCTAATTGTTGTTGATTCCTTCTCATGTATTTTTCATTACATTTTTGTATTTTTCATTTCTGACTGGTTCTTTTTATGGTCTTTTTATATTTACTGTTTTTTGACATCCTCACTGAGTTGATCTAATCTTCCCCTAAGTTCTTTGAGTATCCTTATAACCAGTGTTTTGAGCTCAGTATCTGTTGGATTGTTTGCTTCCATTTCGGTTAGTTAATTTACTAGAGATTTCTCCTGTTCTTTTATTTTGGAAATGTTTCCTTGTCTCCTCATTTTGGCAACTTCTCTGTGTTTGTTTCTCTGTCCTAGGTAGAGCTGCTACATCTCCCAGTCTTGGCAAGTTGGCCTTATTTAGGTTTCCTGTGGGCCAAGTGGCGCAGTCTCCCCGATCACTGGAGCTGGGTGCTTCGGTTGTGCCCATTTTATGGGTTTTGTGTGATCTCCTATTGTAGTTGAGTCTTTATTGCTGTTGTCACATTAGAGGGTTGGGCAGACCCTCAGGCTGATTGGCTGTGAAGGTTTGATACAACCACAGCATACAAGATGCTCTGCGGGGTTGACCCCAATGGTGGGACTTGCCCCAGCAGAGCTTTGGTGGCTGCCAAGACCACTTTGTGAGTGTACTGTTTGTGGAGCTAACTGGGTGGTGCTCTCTTTGTATTTGAAGCTGGTCACTGGGTGTGTTGGTTCTGGGGCCTCTTGTGAGAGGCTCCAGTGCAGGCGCTGGTCAGCTGCTGTCTGTTTCCTGCCTGAGTCCACCTGGTAGGAGCTACAAAGTGGTCTGATCTTGGTAGTGCCTGTGCTGGGCCCTGAGGGATATGGGAGAGGCCACACTAAGAAAACAAGGCTGGCTGCCACCAGTTAGGGGCCTGGGACCACTCAAAAATAACACAGGGCATACCAAGGCCAGTCATCACCTGCCTGGGGCCTGCAGACCTCTGAGGGTTATTATGAAAGTCTGCAGCATTGACCAAGGCCTACTGCCTGTCAGGTAGAGCTGCTGAAAGAACCTCTAGCAGTACATGAGTTGGGTGGGATAGTGACTCAGGGAGTTACCATGGTGGGTATATCAGTGTTCACCAGGTTAATGCAGATTTGGACTGGCACCTGTAGGCCTTGGGGGATGGGGTGGTTCTGGCTCAACACAGGAATAATGGTGCTGTCCCTCTAGCCCTTACGTTGAAGCCACACAATTCAGGTTCTCCCTTATGTCTCTGGTTCCTTTCAAGCTGTGGTTCCTTCACTGGAGTTTAGGGTGAATGTTTATGAGTGAGTTCTGAGTCTTTAAGAGGATGTCTGGAATTCCAGCAGCCCTCAGTCTCACCTGGATGGAAACTCCGCTGATTTTCACAATCAGATGATGTGGGGACTCCTCTTCCCAGCATGTGTTCTGTGCTGCAGGCCTGGGCCCCTCACTGCTCAGGGGGTTGTGTGCAGCCACGGTAGTCTTGCAGCTCTCAACCGCTGCACCTGGTGGAGGACCAGCCCATTTTATTTCTTCTCTCCTCCTACCAATCTTGATGTGGCTTCTTCTTTGTATCCTTAATTTTTGGAGCTCGGTTCAGCTAGTCTTCAGTTGGTTCCCCTGGTTAATTGTTCTATAATTTAGTTGTAATTTTGATGTAATCATAGAAGGAAGCAAGTACAGCATTTACCTACTTTGCCACCTTGACCAAAAGCTGTCACATTTTTAAAAACATTTTTCATATTTTTGTGTTTCTGTAAATCTGCATAATTTCTTCTGAACTTCTTCCAATATCTTAATTTTGTCTTCAGCTCTATAATTGTCTATTATATCTGTTCATTGGGTTTTTAACTAATGTCTTTCATTCATAGAATTTTCATTTGGTTCTTTGTGTTTCCATACTCTACATTCTTACTCCTATATTTTATGTTCCTGATCATATTAATCACAGTATTTTAAAATATTCATTTCATAATCCTTGAGGGCTCTGTTTCTATGGTCTATTGCTTCTGTTTCTTTGTCATATCTTTTCATATATTTGCTTATTTTTCATGTGTGGTGGGTACTGTATATAAAACTTTGTAGATATATTTTGAGGTTCTGAATAGCATTACTTTTCTCTAGAGAGGATTTTTTTCCCCTTCTATTATGCAGCTAAACTACAATGTAGTTAAAGCCTGAGGTGATTCTGTCCCTTCCAGTTCTTACCTATTTTCAGTTCGCTCTGTCTTTTAGGGTACAGCCCTGTAAGATCTCAACTGAATGACTGAGGTGTTTATTTCTTCCTTGGTGAACCCTACACTCGAGTTTGTCTCCCTTCCCACCCACATCTAGGCCTTTTGGCTTGTAGATAGCTGTGTTCACCTTCTCAGTTACTTTCGAAAGAGATGAATACCTTCAGCAGAAAGAGAGAAAAAAACGCAAGCATCTTTCCAAACCACCTCTCTCTCTTCTAACTCTCTTCTAACATTGGCCCTACAATCCTCACCAATTTTGTAGCTTTCCAATGCCTTTTAACAGATGTTTTTAGCTTTGGCACAGCTTTTCTAGTTTTTCTCAGCAGAAGCGTGATCAAAACCACCTCGTTCTTCATTACCAGAAGTGGAACTGCAGAGGACTCATTTTCAATGCCAGAAATTGTACTGGATGCTCCCTGTCCCCTCTCCATCAAAACACGCAAGGTAGTAGTAATACATATGTTTAGTGTAGATAAACTATGAATATATAATAAACACAATGCATTTATGTATGTTACGTATACATTATTTACCTATAATATATAGTAAATGTCCAGGTCCCCTGCAGTAACTTTTACTCAGACATTAGTAACTCCAATAAGGTAAATATAGTTAAAAACAAAGGCAGTATCTCAGGAAAGTTAAAAGTATGTTTGAAGGAATGTAAGGAGCCCAGTTACATTAGAGATTTTATATATAAAAGCAGACATAGTTTTGATTTTTATTCTCTATACAATAGGGAACCACTGAAAACTTTATTGTGGTACCTTTGAATAAAAGCTGTGTTTAGTCTGATAGGGATATGCAAGACAGACCAGAGGAGAATAGAGGCAAAGAAATCCATTAGGAATGTACACTAATAGACCAAATATGAGTTAATGATAGGCATCACAGTATAATGAAAAGAATGTTGACATTAGAATCACAGGACTTGTAATTACTGGTCTTGTCAACTTGGACAAGTCATTTAACCTGTCTGATTCTGCTTCCTATTTACATGCCAGTCACCTTGTAGGCCTTCAACAGAATGATGAAATGTTAATAACTTTTGTTTAACTCACAGAGTGGCTATGCAGATATGATGATGAATTATCTTTTTAAATACATTATAAAATGAAAGCTGTAATCTACATTTGAAGGACCAAAGAAACAAAAATGGAGACTGATAAGAGAAGGGTGAAAAAGATTACTCCAATGTATTGAATCTCGGTGACTAGAAAATATATTTATGTAAATAGGTCAGTCAGAAGAGGAACTGATTTTGGAAATTAGGAAAAGGGTTAGGGAGAAAATAGTGATTTATTTAATGTTCATTATGGAAATGTTCAGCACACAGTTCTCCGTTACATTTATTAGTTTCATATATTCTTAGGTATTTTTCATGTGAGATTATTCATTCTTCTTCGTAACATGTGAAATTCCTAGCAAGAGAGATAGAAGCTACCTCCTTGGGAATTTGTATTTCCTCCTCATTTTCAATTTTTTATAAAAGCCTGTACCTGATTAATTTGATAAAGTTCCATCACCCTTATTTTTCAGACTAAAAGATGCACCGCCCCCTGCCAAATTTGGGAGGAAAATGGGGGTGCGTCTTATAGTCCGAATGTAGCTTACCTGGCTCACTGAGGGGGGCAGCGCTGTGGTAGAGTGGGGTCACAGGAGGCAGGAGCAGGTAAAATATTTTACCACATTTTTTGCTTCGAAGTTTTTTTTCCTATTTTTCCTCCTCTAAAACCTAGGTGCGTCTTATGGTCCGGTGCATCTTATAGTCCGGAAAATACAGTATTTTGTGCAATTTTTGGGGAAAGTGATTACTTAGGGCATTGACTGGTCTAAGGGCTGTTTGGTTCCCCTAAGGTAACACAAACTGCCATTCCTTATGGACATCAGTCTAAATAGTTGCCACTACTACTACTTTAAGGTACCAGTATCTTGCTAAAATCCAGGCAAACATTTTCTTCAACTCCTGTTTGAATTCCATGTTAGACACAGATGTCTTATTGAAATTCATATGCATTGATGTTTCTTTTATGTTTTAAATGTATGTCCCTTTCATTTAGACCCTGCAATTTAAGATGGTTTCTATTCTTTCTGAAATCCATCGTTTCTCCTAGGACTTTTTTTTTTTGTAATTTTTAATTGATTTTAGAGAGGGAGAGAGAGGAACATCAATTTGTTGTTCCACGTATTTATGCATTTGTTGGTTGTTTCTTATATGTGTCCTCACTATGCATCAAACCTACAACCTTGGCATATCGGGAGGACGATCCAACGAAGTGAGCTACCCGGCCAGGGCTCTCCTAGTACTTTTAAAAATTAAATTGTAAGGACACTGAACCAAGGCAGTAGCTCTATCTTTTGCACTAAGAATTTGTTATTTGATTATCTCTGGACTACTGTAGTATGTTACTGAGTCTGTAACTTGAAATTGCCAATAACATCCAACATCTTTGGTAAATTTGGACTTCAAAAGTATTTTATTTCCTTTTAAAAAGCTGATTGGGGGTTTAGAACAAACTGTCCTCTTATATCAACATTTGCTTCCTCTCATTTTAGTCTTGTTTCCCCTGTTCTTACATAAGTCGAAATTTGGTTGTACTAAGCTGTTTGCCTTTTCTATATTTTTGTGTTACATTTTGTGCATTTAACAACTTCTAGTTATACTTGAATATTTTACGTAGTTTTTTACTTTGGACCTCAGAAATAATGGATCAGCATCCTCCCTTATCCATTGGTCTTTGGCATTCTCAACCTTAGGGAACCTGGAAGTAACAAAAAACTACGCAGCAAGGAAAGCTCTATTTTGTAGCAAAAACATGGATCTGTTCTTGAGGAACTGTGTTTCACAAAAGTGAATCCTCTATGTGACTGAAGTTTCAGTTATTCACCATGGACAGTCAGCGAGTGCCCTTTGAGAGCCCTGTCATTACTGGTGTGCTGGCAAATGTTTGACAACTAGCTGTCTCAGAAAGAAAAGAAAAAAGCTGATCGTGGTGTTTGCAAATCTCTAGTATTGCCACTGTACCCAATTTCAAGCTGCCTACATAGTACATCACTGAAAGTAGAATTGGAAAAAAGGTATATACTATCAAACTATAATGTGGATACAATAGACAAAACCACAAAAACACAAATAGTAAAATGATTAGGAAGTGAGTTTTGATTATTTATTATTGAATCTTTTGAATTTTAATATAATTGTGAGATTATATAATTAATTTTTAATAATGGTTGTATTTAACAGTCAGCCTACAAAATTCCTAAAAAGTTTAAAATCAGCACTCATAAAGCAGCATAAGCCAACTCAAACACACTACTGCCTACACTCTTCTGAAAATGACTTAGGGAAGAGCCGATGGGAGTTGAGGTGGTTCTACTAGATAATTATAAAAAAAGCAAATTTAATACTTATGTTTACATAGTCAGCCCATAAATCCTACCATCTCACAAAGTAAAGTCCTTCATGCCTTTTCATATTCTTCCATGTATATGTCACCTTGTTTTGACTTTATTACTTTTTAACAATCTTTTAAGGCTGCTGTACATGTTTAATCTGTATCACCTGTAAATAAATACTGATGAAAGGAACTCAATAAACGACAGGCAAAAAAAGAGAGAGATTTTTTCAAAGATACACAGATGGCAAAGCAGCACATGAAAATATGCCAAACATCAATTAGTCACTAGGAAAATGCAAATTAAAATGGCAACAAGATACCAATACATACCTATTAGAATGGCTAATATTGAAAAGATTAATCATAACAAGTCAAGAGGAATTGAAACTCTCTTACACAGTTGGTGAGAATGGTACAATCACTTGGGAAAAACAGTTTGGCATTTTCTTAAAAATAAAGAAACATATACCTGCCATAAGATCCAACCACTCTACTCTTGGCCGTTTGCCCATATGATGCAAACACTTGTACAAGAGTATTCACAGCAACTGTGATTGTTGTAGAAAAACCTGGAAGCAGCCCAAATGTCCACTGACAGGTAAATGGATAAATTATGGTATATCCATAGAAGGAATACCACTCCGCAATAAAAAAAAATAGTAATAATTAACTATTGAGACATACAACATAGAGAAATCTCAAAATAATTATGCCGAGTGAAAAAAGCCAGACAGGATAAGAGAGCATAATGTATGTATATTTAAATAAAATTCTAGAAAATGCAAACTAATCTATAGTGACAAAACAGACCAGAGGTTTCCCATGGATAAGGGATGTGTGGGAGGTATGACAGAAAGAGTTTTTAAAAAGGGAGCACAAGGATATCTGTGGTGATGCACATATTCATTATCTTAATTCTTTTAACAGTTTCATGGGTGTATACATATGTCAACTTACCAAATTGTATACTTTAAGTATGTGCAATTTCAATAAAGTTGAAAAAACATAGTATTTGTGGTCTGACCAGTGAGATAAGGAAAAGGCAACTGCTTTGTTCTGGACAGCACATTCCATCTTCCAGGGTGAAACAGTATATAGAGCTTCTTGGGCAGCCCTAAGTACACTGCTGGCTTGTACTGAGATGTCAGGCAACTCAACTTCTCACGTCTCTATCACCCGGCTGCTGTTAGGCCAGCTTCTCTGAGTGCTTTACATTTGTCTTTAATACATTTCAGATTGTTTTACACATGACTGTTACTCTTACCAGGCTTCAGTATTAATAGGCACTAAACCACTGTTACTGTTGTTTTTAGAATGTATATTCTGAACACTAGGGATATGCACAGAACCTTCTGAGGCAGCCTGAGTTGGAGTGAGGACTGGAGGTGGAGGGGACTGTTAAACGAATCTGAGTGGGCAAGGTTTCAGTCTCCAACCCAAGATGCTTCTTAGTTTTACAGACTTAAGGACACTTAGGGGGAAAAAACAAAGTATGAAAATCATCTAAGTTTTACCCATGAGATAAGCTCAAGAGCCTGATCTGCTGGGTGAATCTTGATTAAATCAAAATGCCTCTCATTTCTTTTTGCACTCTGTCACGTATTTGGCACATAAACTCTTATTCTGTCATTTGAGTTTCTTGAGATGGGAACTCGAGATTAACTTCTGAGGGAGAGCTGTTGATTTTACACACACATAAAAGCACCAACAGATATAATGTACTAAAGCATACATTTTCTAAAAGCACTGATTTTACATACCTATTTACACATTAGCAATGAAAGCCTCTATTAACAAATCCTATGGGTACTAAACAAACCCATATAAGGGTTCTAAAGGCTGGGGGGGGTGGATTATACAACCACATGGAAAATTGTCCCTACAAATTCATAATCTCCTACCTTAGGCCTTTACCAAGGGCTTCCAAGGGCTTTTTTCCTTTTTCTTGATTAATTAGTTTCCCTCTTCATTGATTCCAAACTTAACCTACTTTTCTCTTGCACAGCTCATTGTTATCACATAGCCCTTCCTATTTTACTAAGAAAGTTGAGAACACTAATAATGGTCAACTTCCTGCCTCCTCCCACCTAAAATTTATCTTCCTTTTTACCTGTTCTAATCTTCTTCCCTCCAATATCAGACAGGTTTACCCCTGGTTCAAAATGAAATACAGTTGACCCTTGAACAACATGGGTTTGAACTGCACAGGCCCACTTATACACATATTTTTTTCAGTAAATACTTGTCCAATTTTTTATCCACTGTTAAGAACCTGTGGATGCACAGGGCCAATTGCATGCATTGATCTATACCATTTTATAAAGCAGACTTGAGCATCTGCAAAGTTTGGTATCTGCAGGGTCCTGGAACCAATCCCATGAGGATACTGAGGAACATCTAAGTTTGGGGAGAGTCAAAAGTTACATGTGGTACCCTGACTGGTGCATGAAAGAGGCAACCAACTGATGTTTCTCTCTCTCTTTCTCTCCCTCCCTCCCCCTTGCTCTAAAACTAAATATAATTTTACCTTACATATGGATTTTCAACTGCATTGAGGGGGGCGGTACTCTGTTTTTGACCTACAGTCACATCTAATGAAGAAGCTGGCTCAATCCACTGATCCCTTTGTTCTGAGTGTAATTTCTCCCCACTCCCTCTAGACCATTTACTCAAATCTTTCCCATTGTAAAAAAGGAGCCTCCTTTGATCCTGAGTTCCTCTAAGTCAGCAATGTTCAACCAGTGAGCCGCAAGAATTTTTTAAACATGCAATACCTAACTATTTAGTCAGGGGCACTGATCTCTTTTCCCTTAAATTGTCAAATAAAAAAATGACAACAGTCAACACAACATGTCCAGTGTGAATGAACCAAAATTATGTTATTTTTTGTCAGATCAGCAAAACATGTATCTTTTGGTGTGCTGCAGAATCTTAGTAATTAGTTTATGTGTGCCATGAGGTGAAAAAGGATGAAAATCACCGCTCTAAGCTAATGTCCTATCTTCTCGTTTTTCTAACATGACCATGCTTTCCATTTTTTCACTTTCCATTCACTTCCCAGCCTACATAAATGTTAATTATGTCAACACCACTTCACTGAAATTTAGTCATCAGTGACAAAATCTGACAAATTTCTAATCCTCAGTATATTTGAATTTTCTATACCATTTGACTCTTGATATTTGTAATGGGTGGTCAAATATCTTTTGGATGAACAAAGTGGGAATCAATGGAGGGGCAGAAAGAAGTTGCTCTTAAGCTCAAGAACCCAATGGATTATAAATAGCTACAGTAGCCAGAATAATATATCCTCCCTCCCCTGTCCCCACCACATCCCAGGACACAGATGTCCACATCCCAGTCCCCGGCTTGTGAGTATGTTATGTTGCATAGCAAGGGGAATTGAGGTTGTGGATGGAATTAAGTCTGCTAATCATCTGGCACTCAAGCGGGAAGATTATCCTAGGATATTGATGCAAGCCCACTGTAATCACAAAGGTCTTTATAAAAGAGAGGAGGCAGAAGAGTGTGTTAGAGTGATCAACGTGAGGAAGACTCAATCAGCCATTGCTTGCTTTGAAGATGGAAGGAGTCATGAGCCAAGGAATGCTGGTAGCCTCTGGAAGCTAGACAGGGCAAGAAAACAGATTCTGCCCTACAACCTCCAGAAAAAAACCAACCCTGTTTATACCTTAGGACCAGTGAGACCTATTTCAGGCTTTCAAGCTCCAAATCTGTAACTGTCACTAAGTTTTATATTAATTTGTCATATCAAAGAAACTATTGCAATGACCATTTATAATTTTCCTTTAAAATACAGTTGAATCCTGTGCCCTTTCCTATCAAGTCTAATTTGTTTAGTTGGGGCTTTGGGTGATGATAGAAAGGAAACTGGAATCAAATGAGAGTCCTTGAACACTTTATCCCGTTAGCTACTCTTCTGCTGACCTTCATCCTCTCTGCCGCTTGCTTATAATTATGTATAAATACTAGTCCTATTACCAGAACTAAAAACCTTTCTGAAAACTTAGGGTACATACTTTCTTCTGGAACAAAAGTATAAATAAAAAAGAATCCTATGAGACTGTACTTTTGATCATAGTGAGAAAAGACAACTTGTCGGTTCCTGTTAGAAAGCAGTTAAGTGGTGGCAGTGCAGGGGAGTGTGGGTGAACCAGTCTGACCACTGGCAAAGAAGAGGCTCTCAGAACCAACCTAAACCATAGACAGCCAAGTATAAATGTACGGATTCTTTGGCCACCAATCTCCAATTTCTAAAGCTGTCATGCAACAACTCAATATGATTTTACCCTAAATCCAATTCTTCCTTCTTTGCTTCAGTACTTGCCTTAAAGCACAGGTGACAAATACAAGGCACTCCGCCTTGTTTTATCTGGCCCTGCACCTTGTTTCTACCCGGTGGCAGTGCCAAGCTCTCGCTTAACTGTTAAGGAGTAGTTACATGTATACAGTCCTAAAATGACATTCGGCCCTTTGAAGTTAACCACGAGGCTGATTTGGCCCCTGGTGAAAATGAGATTGACACCCTGCCCTAAAGCATAGGAATTTACTACTGGTTTGAAGCTAGAGTTTCTTGCTAACAAAATAGAAAGGCAGGTTGCTCACTCCAATGGGCAGGGCGGCAAGTTGTTCCTGTTGTATCGATTTGAAACTCTGGGGAGCATTTCTCGTAGGACATACCAAATTCAGAGAGGTTGCATTTAGAGAGTAGCCCTTTGTGGCTTTACCTGAAGACATAACTACTTTTCTCTTAGAAATTATGTTCTGAGGAGACTTCCTAAGATGGCGGCATAGGTGAATGCACCGTACTGCCTCGCACAACCAAACAAGGGAAAAAACAGAAATCTACACATCCAAACACAGCCAGATCTGACAGAAAATCATATTGAGAGGAAGTCCGACAACCAAGGAATTAAAGAAGATACATTCATCAAGTTTGGTGAGCCAGAAGGTGCAGAGCGAAGGGAGAGTGCTCGGCGACCCCGCGGCGAGCAGGTGAGCAGACGGCAGGTCCACGGTTGGAGGGGCGGCCCCCGCGGGGCTGAAGCACACCCAGACGGGGACCGACTGAAGCTCGGTCTGCGCCCGGCTCATCCAGACCCAGCAGGGCCGAGAGACCGGTGGACTCAGCAGGTCTGCATTCGTGTGCAGAGAGAACCTGAAAGAAAGCAGGGCGCAGATTGAGAGCAAGTGAGGGGGTGGAGTCCGCGGCCGGAGGAACGCCTGGCCTCATAGG
>PVJI01031050.1:0-13501 GCA_004026765.1 Micronycteris hirsuta
AACAGCATGGATGGAACTGGAGAGCATTATGCTAAGTGAAGTAAGCCAGACAGTGAGGGACAAATACCGTATGATCTCACCTTTAACCAGAGCATAACCAACAAAAGCAGAAAGCAAGCAACACATAACCAGGGACACTGAAATTAGGAACAGTCTAACAATAGACAGGGGAGAGGAGGGAGGGGACAATGGGGAGAAGAGTTTTCAGGAATCAAGGTAGAGGACACATGGACAGAACTAAGGGGGAGGAGGGAGGCTGGGGGTTGGGAGGTGGGACGGGAGGGGAAGGGAGGGGTGAGGGGAGGGGATGCAAATAACTGTAATTAAACAAAAAAATTAATTAAAAAAAGAATTTTTTTCTAAAATATCATACAATTTATTCATTATGATTTTTGAAACATAATGTGTTAATCTTGGACCGGATTGCTAAAATCTTGTTTGTATCCCAGATATATATAGAATGATATCTGTAATGTTGTTCAATACTAGGTATCTACCACAACAACTTTTCCCAAATAAATATATAAATCTAATATCTGCTCACCAACTTTGCCAGGACTGAATTGTGTTTTAATAATAAATAAAAATAAAACATAAACACGGGTTTTATATGCAAAACTGATCATTTTGCATAAAACACCCAGGTTGTTCTTTAAATCTGTAACTAATCTCTCAAGAAAAACTGGCCAATTTTCAGAGAGTATATATTACTAAAGCCCTTGGCACTTATTCATCTTTAACCAAAATTCCTTACAAACTTTAAACCCTATTTAATATAAGAAAAAAGAGGGAGTAGGTCAGAATATTTCTCCCAAAGATTTAAACACGACTTTTTTACAATTTAAATAGTTTTTTGATTCGCAATATTAGTCCAAGCAACCACCCCATTTATTTCAAGTCCCTAAGCCCACATCTTAGCTAGGAAGAGAAGGGTCTGTTTCTGTTTTTTCCACAGAAAAATCTCCAAAATTGCTCCATGTGACAGAAGAAAGACTTCCCTGGCAGCAACCTAATTTCTCATCATCAAAAGGGAATCTACTAATCCAGGATTCTTCAAGCTACACATCAAATATCCTTACTACTAATCTAAAAGGACAGATTGATAGACTGCAATTAGAATTACATCAGCGGTTGCAAAACATCCACTGCCTGTCTGAACAGAAAATATTTGAAGGCCTCCATGACCATTTCAGCTGACTAAATCCCCAGACTTGATTTAATAATATTAATCTGAAAAATATGGGACTTCACAGCCACTAATTATTTCAAAAGGAGGTATCTAAAACACCCTCCTGGACAACTTCAATGGACTTCACCCTAAAATTTAATTTAATAATTTTAATCTGAAATTATAGGTGTTCATAGCCACTTATGGTTTGCTAATTGTATTAATAATCTGTATGCTTCACTACATATGTAAATTATTCTCCCAGTGTTGTAAAAGGGACCAGCAAGTAACAAATTTTATTAAATCAATCCAGCTTCTAAATTCTCATAAGAAAAACAAGGGGAGATATAAAAATTCTTTTCACACGCATGAAGAATCGTAGCCCAGAAAAATCACGCGTGTCTGAGCTCAGCTCCGTGTTAAAAACCATTCCCGTGTGGGTTGGCGTGATCCATGCTTGTAGAAAAGGATTTCATAAGAAAAGAGGGGGAGATGTGGCAGTGATTTCAACACACATGTTCCAGAATTTACGCGTTTTGAGCGCAGTTCCGTGTAATCCCGTGTGGACAAGTGTGGATCATGTCTGTGGAATGGGAATTCTCTAATAGGAATTTGTCAAAGATATGTCTTTAAAAATCCTGGCTTGCTGTGCCCTGCATATTACATTACCTTGGTCCTCTCTGCCACCGGACCTGAATTTACATCCTAATGCCCTGCTAGTGAGTAAAACTATGCCTGCTCTGCTTAATCCCATGAATAATCAATCCAATGTAAATATGTCCTAATGCCTCTAATAAAAACCCTGGCTAAGCGACCCACGAGGTATTTTTCCCAAGATGGAGGTGATGGGAAAGACCCGTGGCTGCCGGATTCTCATCTCCAAGCATGTCTCTGGGTAAGATTGATTCACGCGATCGGGGCGGTCCCCCACGGATTTTGCAGGTCGAAATCCACGACGGATGAGTACAATGGCTTAATACAATATAATCCATTTGTATTAATTTCTTGGTAAGTTATCTCTTGATAAAGTGGGCATATTTGTTTTGAGAGTGATAGTGAAATTCCTGTATCAAATGGGCGTCCATGGACAAAACTGCTTCAAGCAGTTACTCTTATACATTGTTTGCTAGGAGAACAAATTTGTTTAGGATGTCTTTTACCATCGTCATTCTAACTACATTTCTGACACTAAAACAGACACTCTCATGAAGTTTAAAAAAATAAAAAGAGAGATTGCTATGTTCGAATTTTTGGTTATTTTGGGGGGGCAATGTATGTAACATTTTTAACTTAGATTTAGCTTTTGTGAATTTCCACTTTAAATTATACAGTTTGATAAGGGTTTGCTTCTGAAGACAATCAACTATTTGGAGGTAGGCTCATGGGAAAGAACAACATGAAACATGAACAAAAATAATGCATGGAAATTTTTAAAACTATAATGAACTCTCCTGAATTCTGGAGTATGTACAGCATTTATAGATTGTTATGCTACACCAAATGTGCGAGGACATCACCAGGACCTTTAGTCTGTTCATGAAGCAAGATTAAACAGTTGGGCTGACAACAGGCAGATAGAGAGATAGCTATATAAACATTAAAAAAGTATATATTTTTAAAATGGATTAATTTTATATATAAGCAAGGGACTATATAAGAAACATGGGATAGTAAGAGGGAGACAGCAGGGAAGCATAAATTTAGTGGATTTTTTTCATATTAGTATCCCAGTTATACTTCTGAGGATGTCAAAGGCTGTGTGAAGCATTATAGACACAAACACATATATTTTGAAAAAAGTCTGAATTTTAACTGCTAAATTATTTATTAATCAGCATTGTTAAGCAGCTGTTAATATCAATGATGATAATTTCTAAACTTTCATTAAGTACCTTGCATATATCAAGGTCTATGTTATGTGCTTATATTTTCAGTTGGTTATTATTAGTCTTATGTGGTAAATGAGAAAACAGAGGTGCAGACAGATTAATTAAATGTTGACAAATTGTGTAGCTGAGATTAGAACTTGCCTCTGCCTGAATTCAGCTGGTTTCTTTGAAAACAGATGGTTTGATGAGTTAACTATTTGTTCGTTTGTTTTTCTTAAATATGCCTTTTAAATGCAGTTGGAGAGATGTAGATAAATAGTGGAAAAAGAGAAGCCAACAAATGATCCTCTGCTGACAGAAAAATCTTGGAGAAAAGAGAGCACAGGAGTGACCCCAAGTAAAACAGTGGAGATTTCTTTTCCTTTCTCCCCATCTCTGTACCTAGAAGGAGCCTAGACTCTGACATGAAGCCACAAATTACAAATTCAAACAGAATAAAGCCCAAGGTCACCTTCAGCATCAACATCAAGAGGACTGGGGAGGTGTAGCAGGAGACATGAAGACCAACCAACTTCCAGGTTGACTCAACATACAGTAGCTTACCCCTTATCCAGAGTTTTACTTTCTGGAGTTCCAGTATCTTCCATCAACAGTGTTTCAAAAATATTTAATGGAAAATTCCAGAAATAATTCATACAGTTTAAATTGGACTCTACTCAGAGTACCTCATTTCATCTTCTCACATAGGCATTGTATCATCTCACATCATTACAAGAAGAGTGAAGATGGTACAATAAGGTATTCTGAAAGAAAGATATCCCATTACATAATGTATTATAGTACATTGTTATAATTGTACTATTTTATTAATAGTTATTGTTATTATCTTACTGTATCTAGTTAATAAAAAAACTTTATCATAGTTAAATATATACAGAAAAAACATAAAAAGTTCAATATCATTTGTAGTGTCAGGCATCCACTGGGGATCTTGGAGTGCATGCTCTGAAGATAAGGGTGGAATAACATATTAGACAGAATTCCACAGTGAAACTCAAAATTATGAAAGCTAAACTGCATATGCTTTGAACTTTCTTAAAGGAGAAGGACAAGTTTTACAGACCAAAGTTGCCCTGAAATTCTCTGTATATGGTATACATACGTATGTGTGTGTATATATATATATATATATATATATATATATATCACACAATGCATATGTGAAATATATATATATTTGATGTGATATATATGTAATTTCTAATTGAACTTTTTAATATAATTTCATATTGAGTTCCAGTCACATAATTGCCTGATCATGGAAATATGCTGCATGTTAACATTCAATTAAACTACCTGAGGAAATTCATAAAATGAAAGTGTGGAAGAGAATTAGTCTTATTCCTTTTCATCTGTTTAATGGACTTGGTGTAACACATTTCAAGCATCCCAACAGAATCTAGTTGTAGTGTTCAGGATCACAAACGGAGGTGTTTTAGGCATTTTTAGATTAAAATACACACTTTGTTTTTCTCAGCAACAAATATGACTTCATTATTATCATCTATTATCCTCTTCTTTGCTTTTGCATCATTAAGGTATAATATTTATGTGCAGCTCAGTGGAAAATTTAATTGTTTGGACCAGCACAATGGAATCACCACTCACGCAATTGGGGCCATGGGAAAATCAGGCTACCTCTGCCTTCTGGAAAGGAGAATGGGACCTCTGGCGAGAGGAAGTGGAGAGTGAACAGTGGAATAATGGTTTTCCTCAGGGATGTTTTCCCCCAAGGGGAATGTCTTTCTTCAAGATTTCCAACCTCCTTACTTGGTCTCATTACTACGAAGTTGCATACAAACATGTGGCTGAATCCAGATGTTTTCCCGGCCCTCTGGCTTCTTCATTGGGTTAGGGTTCCATACTGGGCCTAGTGGTCAGACAATACTGCATGTGGGAAATTGCCTAATAAATCTTAGTGATCATAGGCTTATTGTATAACTGGGACTTTTCTTTATATGTCCTCTGCCTGGTTCAAAATACATTGTGGACCAATACAAATACTTGTTGTAATGTTATGCACTTGCAAGAACCTAGGTTCTGTTGCAACGTTATGCACTTGCAAGAATCTAGGTCTTTAAAGAATCAGACTTCTGGAGTCCATGGAGTATTTTTCCTTATACCATAAACCTGAACATTTGAATGATTTGTGGTCATTTTTTAAAATACTGTGGTTGGTTTTCAATTGGCATGGAGGTGTTGGCTGCAGACTTGTAATTTCTGCTGGAGTTAAATTTTCCACTCAGAGCAATTTTATAGCTCTCCAGTGTTCACGGAAGCCAGAACAGACATTTGTGGCCAATTTGACCAACTTCACAGACACACATAGAATCTTAAGTGTGGGCCAGATAATGGACATGATTCGTTTTTAAAAGAATCCTTATTAATTTGCCCAGGATCTGATGCTAGCCTGCTCTCTCCAGCCTTCTCATAAGGGTGCCTTGGAGTATGCAAGGACCTATCCCACAGGGAACAGAAATGTTATCCTTTATATCCAGCATGCATTTTCAGGGTCAATACAATCCTCTGGGAGAGATGCAATGTCCACATAGTCCTGAATGTCATTCTTCTTGATTATGTGGAACGTGATAGAATGTTTAGTTTTCTGAGCTAAAGTGGAATTATGACACATCAGAGTAACAGTCCAGTTTTAAGAAGGAGAAGATTATTCCATTATTCTGTTGCATGGGAAGGCTACATAATTTTAGAGTGGCTTCCTCATTCTGTTTTGTTTTGTATTTTAATTTTTAATTACAGTTGTCATTCAATATTATCTTACATTAGTATCAGATGTATAACACAGTGGTTAGACAATTATATAATTTACAAAGTGGTCCCCCTGACAATTCTATATGGTACACACCTGGCACCATACACATTTATTATGATTTTTTTACGATATTCCCTATGATGTAGTTTATATCACTATGACTCTTTTATAACTACCAATTTGTACTTCTTTTTTCAAATTTTTTAAAATTACTTTATTGTTGTTCAATTACAGTTGTCTGCATTCTCTCCCCTACCCTCCCCACATCCCTTCCAAACCAACCTTCATTCCCTGCCTCTATCCTCCCCCCCCGGTTCTGTCCATCTGTCCTCTATACTGGTTCCTGAAAACCCTTCTCCCCATAGTCCCCTCCATGTGCCCCACTGGCTATTGTTAGATTGTTCTAAATTTCAATGTCTCTGGTTATGTTTTGCTTGCTGTTTTCTTTTGATTATGTTCCAGTTAAAGGTGAAATCACATGGTATTTGTCCCTCACCACCTGGCTTATTTCTCTTAGCATAATGCTCTCCAGTTCCATCCATGCTATTGCAAAGGGTGTAAGCTCCTTCTTTCTCTCTGCTGCGTAGAATTCCATTGTGTAAATGTACCATAGTGTCTTGAACTGCTCATTTGTAGACGGGCACTTAGGTTGTTTCCAGCACTTAGCAATTGTGAATTGTGCTGCTATAAACATTGGAGTGCATAGGTTCTTTTGAATTGGTTTTTCAGGGTTCTTAGGGTATAATCCCAGTAGAGGAATTGCTGGGTCGAAAGGCAGTTCCATTTTCATTTTTCTGAGGAAATTCCATACTGTCTTCCACGGTGGCTTCACCAGTCTGCATTCCCACCATCAATGCATTGCTGTTCACTTTTCTCCACATCCCTTCCAACAGTTATCTGTTGCTTTGTTGATGATGGCCATTCTGACTGGTGTGAAGCGGTATCTCTTTTTGTGGTTTTAATTTGCATCTCTCTGATGGCTAATGATGTTGAGCATCTTTTCATATGTCTCTCGGCCCTGTGTATGTCCTCTTTCGAGAAGTGTCTGTTCATGTCTTTTCCACATTTTTTCATTGGGTTTTTTGTCTTCCTGGCTTGGAGTCGTATGAGTTATTTATATAACTTGGAGATCAAATCCTTGTCCAAGGTATCTATGGCAAATATGTTTTCCCATACAGTTGGTTCCCTTTTTGTTTTAATACTGTTTTCTTTAGCCCCTCAGAAACTCTTCATTTTGATGAGGTCCCATTTGTTTATTCTTTCCTTTATGTCCCTTGATCTAGGGGACATATTGTTGAAGATGTTGCTGCATGGAATGTCTGAGATTTTCCTACTGATATTTTCCTCTAGGACTTTTATGGTGTCACGACTTATACTTAAGTCTTTTATCCACCTGGAATTTGTTTTTGTGGATTGTGTAAGTTGGTACTCAAGTTTCATTTTTTTTTTTTTGCATTAAGCCATCCAGATTTTCCAACACAATTTATTGAAGAGGCTATTTTTACTCCAGTATATGATTCTACCCCCTTTGTTTAACATTAATTTCCCATAGAGACTTGGGTTTATTTCTGGGCTCTCTATTCTGTTCCATTGGTCTATCTGTTTTTATGCCAATACCAGGCTGTTTTGATTACAGGGGCCTTGTAATACAGTTTGATATCAGGAACTGTGATCCCTCCCGATTTGCTCTTCTTTCTCAAAATTGCAGCTGATATTCGGGTTCATTTTGGTTCCATATAAATTTTTGAAGTATTTGTTCTATATCTGTGAAATATGTCGTTGATACTTTGATAGGGATTGCATTGAATCTATAAATTGTTTTGGGGAGTATGGACATTTTGATGATGTTGATTCTTCTAATCCATGAGCACGGTATATGTTTCCATTTGTCTGTGTCTTCCATGATTTCTTTCTTCAGTGTTCTGTAGTTTTCTGCATACAGGTCTTTTACCTCCTTGGTTAGGTGTATTCCTAGGTATTTTATTTTTCTTGTTGCTATATCAAATGGGATTTTTTCCTGATTTCTGCTTCTGATGTTTCATTTTTGGTATACAAAAATCCCTTTGATTTCTGGATATTGACTTTGTATCCCTTGTTTTGCCAAATTCATTTATAAGTTGAGTAGGTTTTAGTGGAGTCTATAGAATTTTCTAAGTACACTATCATGTCATCTGCAAAGAACAACATTTTTGTTTTGTCCTTTCCAATTTGGACGCCTTTTACTTCCTTTTCTTGTCTGATTGCTGTGGGTAAAACTTTCTGTACTATGTTGAATAGAACTTGTGATAGTGGGCAACCTTGTCTTGTTCCTGATCTTAGTGGGAAAGATTTCAGTTTTTGCCCATTAAGTATAATGTTGGCTGTAGGTCTCTCATATATGACCTTTATTATGTTGAGGAATGCTCCCTCTATTCCCAACTTCTAAGTGTTTTAATCATAAACGGGTGCTGTACCTTATCAAATGCTTTTTCTGCATCTATTGATATGATCATGTGATTTTTGTCTTTGCTTCTGTTTATGTGTTTACGTTTATTGTTTTGTGAATATTGTACCATCCTTGCATCCCTGGGATAAATCCCACTTGGTCATTGTGTAGGATCTTTTTAATGTATTGGTGGATGTGGTTTGTCAATATTTGTTGAGGATTTTAACATCTATGTTCATCAGCGATATTGGCCTGAAATTTTCTTTCTTTGTTGTATCTTTACCTGGTTTTGGGATTAGGATGATGCTGGCTTTAAAAAAAGTATGGGAGTCTTCCATCATTTTGGATTTTTTGGAATAGTCTGTGAAGGATAGATGTTAGTTCTTCCTTAAATGCTTTGTAGAATTCTCCTGTGAAACCATCTGGTCCAGGGCTTTTGTGTGTCGGGAGTTTTTTGATTACTGCTTCAATTTCATCTGTTGTTATTGGTCAGTTCAGGCTTTCTGTTTCCTCTTTATTGAGTTTTGGATGATTATATTTTCCTAGAAATTTGTCCATTTCACCTAGGTTTTCATATTTCTTGGCATAAAGTTCTTCATAGTAGTGTCTCACATTCCTTTGTATTTCTGTGGTGTCAGTTGTAATATCTCCTCCTTCATTTCTGATTGAGTTATTTGGATCCTCTCTCTCTCTCTCTCTCTCTTTTTTTTTTTTTTGATGCATCTACTTAAAGTCTTGTCGATTTTGTTTATCTTTTCAAAGAGCTAGCTGCTGGATTCATTGATCCTTAGAATTGTGCTTCTAATCTCTATGTCATTTAGTTCTTCTCTGATCTTTATTATTTCCTTCCTTCTACTTGCTCTGGGCTGTCTTTGTTGTTGTTCCTCAAATTCTTGTAGGCATAGGAATAGGTTGTTTGTTTGAAATGTTTCTTTTTTTTTTAGGTAGGCCTGTATCACTATGAAATTCCCTCTCAGGGCTGCCTTTGCTGTGTCCCATAAGTATTGGGTTGTTTTGAGTTCATTTTCACTTGTTTGAAGAAACTTTTTGATTTTTTCCCTAATCTCATCCTTGACCTATTCGCTGTTTAATGGCATGCTACACAATGTCCATGATTTTGAGTGTTTTGGTGCTTATTCCTTTAGGTTGATTTCTAATTTCATTCCCTTGTGGTCAGATAAAATACTTGTTATGATTTCAATTTTATTGAATTTGTTGAGGCTTGTTTTGTGTCCTATCATATGATCTATCTTTGATAATGTTCCATGTGCACTTGAAAAGAATGCACATTTAGCTTCTTAGGGGTGAAAGGCTCAATATATATATCAGTTAAATCCATTTCTTCTAGGGCATTGTTCAGTGCCACAATATCTTTGTTGATATTTTGTTTGGAAGATCTGTCCATTTTTGACAGTGGGGTGTTGAAGACCCCTACTATAATTGTGTTGCTATCAATATCTTTCTTGAAGTCCTCCAAGATTTTCTTTATGTGTTTGGGTACTCCTATGTTGGGTGCATATATATTTACAATGTTTATGTCTTCTTGGTGGATTCTTCCCTTGAGTATTATGAAGTGTCCTTCTGGGTGTCTCTTTATGGCCCCTTTTTGAAGTCTATTTTGTCTGATATGAGTATTGCTACCCTGGCTCTTTTTTTGCTGTCCATTTGATTGGAATACTTGTTTCCAGCCCTTCACTATCAGTCCGTGTAGGTGTTTTTTCCTGAGGTTGGTCTTTTGTATCCAGCATATGTGTCGATCGTGCTTTCTTATCCATTCAGCTATGCTATATCTTTTGATTGGAGCATTTAATTCATTTACATTTAAGGTTATTTTTGATAGGTACTTATCCATCGCCATTTTTTTTGCATTTCTGTTCCGCTCTCTCTCTCTCTTTTCCTTCCTTTCCTTAAAGCAGTCCCTTTAGCATCTCTTGCAGAGCTGGTTTGGTGGAGGTGTATTCTTTTAGACTTCGTTTGTCTGGGAAGCTTCTTATTTGGCCATCTATCTTAATTGAGAGCCTTGCTGGGTACAGTAGCCCTGGTTGCAGGCCTCTGGTTCTCATTACTTGAAATATTTATTGCCATTCTCTTCTGTCTTGGAGTGTTTCCATTGAGAAGTCAGCTGCTAGCCTTATCAGGCCTCCCTTGTATGTTACTTCCTGATTCTGCGTCACTGCCTTTAAGATTCTCTCTTTGTCTTGGAATTTTGCCATTTTAATGATGATGTGTCTTGAAGTGGGCCTGTTTGGGTTCCTTTTGATTAGGACTTTCTGTGTTTCCTGGATTTGTGTGACTTTTTCTCTCATCAGATCTGGGAAGTTTTCCATCATTACTGTTTCAACCAGGTGTTCTATCCCTTGCTCTTCTTCTTCTCCTTCTGGTATACTTATTATACGAATATTATTACGTTTCATGTTGTCCTGCATTTCCCTTAATACTGCTTCATTTTTTCTGAGTCCCTTTTCCTTTTATTGCTCTTTTTTTTCCTACCTTGTCCTCAAGGTAACTGATCCGATCCTCTGCTTCATTGAGCCTGCTTTTGATTCCTTCTATTGTTTTCTGCAGTTCAGATATTGTATTCTTCATTTCCTCTTATCCCTTGTGGATAGTTTCTATTTCTGTTTTCATATTGATATTGTTCGCAGTGAGTTCACTGTGGTTTCCTTGTAGTTTCTGGTAATATTCTGAGAGCTCATCGAGCTTATTGAGCTTCCTGATAACCAGTGCTTTGAACTCAATGTCTGATAGTTGGCTTGCCTCTGTTTCATTTATCATTCTTTTGGTGGCTTCCTCCTTTCCTTTCATTTGGGGATTGTTTCTTTGTCTTCCCATTGTTTGTGAGACTCTTCTTGCTAGCCTCTGTTTCTTAAATTGATTTGTTCTGACTCCCTGTTTTTATGGTATGAGCTTCTATGGTAAAATACCTGCAATATTCAGTATTGTGGTCTCCTTAATCTCCTTAGCACACTAGTCGTGGACTGTTGTTTATGTTGGCTCTCTGTATGTCTTTGGGTTTTAGTTGTTATTTGGTCTTTCTTTGGTGGATCTCTTCCTCCAGCTAGTTAACTGAGGATCACTCCATCACCACACCTTTTATTATGTTCTGTGGGTGTGGACAGGTTGTACTGAAGCTGATTCTTCTGTGTGAACAACGTTTTGAGGCTTCTCTCTTACTCTTATTCAGTTGTTTGTTGTGAGTAATTTCTCCACGAGTTGATGTATTTTCCATTTGGTCCTGGATTGAGTTTAGTGTTGGTTCTACTTCCTCCTTCACCTTCTTTCATTTTTTTTTATTTTAGTGGTCCCTTTGTTTGTGGATTTCCTCTTTCAGCAGGTGTACTGGTATTCACTGCTCCCACCTTGCAAGTTCTCTGGAGTAACAAAGTTAAATTTTTGTCACTGTCTCTGTTTTTTGGGCTGACACTTGTCTGGGTCTACCTCTGATCTCTCCACAGCTCCAGGTTTTAGTGTTTCCCCTGTGGGTAAATAAGAGAGAGTGAGAAAAAAAAAGGAGGGAAGTGTGTGAAAAAAAGGGAGAAAGAATAATATAAGGAAAGGAAGGAAGGGGGAATAAAAAAAGAAAGAAGGAAAGAAAGGAAGAAAGAATTAAAAGATAATTTTTTCTATCTTTTATAAATTAGAACAAAGAAAAAAAGTAAAACAGGTGGACTTCTGCCAAGATGGCAGTGTAGGTGGACGCACTGCGCCACTGCTCACAACCAGAGAGTTTAAACAACGAACTCAATAGCGAAAATTAAATAACCAGAATGGGCAGAATTGAACTGAAGGGAAGTCCAACACCCAGGAAGTTGGGGAGGTCATACATCCAGGCCGGTAAGCAGGGCAGAACAGAGCAGAGGAGTGGAGTGAGAGGCAGTTTGCCTGGAGGAACTCACCCCAGGAGCGCCTAAACAAAACATGACCCCGAGCAACAGGTGAACTTCTGAGGCCGGCAGCGTAACCGGAGAGGCTAGTGGGAACCAGCAGGGCCGAGACTGGCGGAAAAGGCAGTGGGGAACTGGGGAGCAGAGGGTGATAGGGAGCGGCGGTGAATGGCAGACACCATTGCTCCCTCCCAGGCCCCGCCCCCAGAGGAAACCTAACAATAAAGCAAGCCAGGCTGCCAGGCACTGACAAACACCTAAGACTCTGACAGGTGCGCCAAAATAAAAAAGAATGAAAATGGCCAAAGTGAAAGATCAGAACAAATTACAACTAACAGACGAAGAGATAGCCAAATTAAAAGATGCCCAGTTTAAAACACTGGTAATCAGGATGCTCACAAACTGGAAGAAATAGTTGAACAAATGAAGAATACGATAAAGATAATGGAGGAAGATTTACAGGGAACCAATAGGGAATGAAAGGAAGCTGGGACTCAAACCAATGGGGTGGACCAGAAGGAAGAAACAAGAATTCAAAAAATGAGGAGGAACTCAGGAACTTCTGAGACATTTGTAAACGACCCAACATCCCAATCATAGGGATGCCAGAAGGACAAGAGGAACACCAAGAAATTGAATGTATTTTTGAACAGATAGTGAATGAGAACTTCCCAAATCTGGCAAAGGAAATAGGCTTCCTGGAAATCCAAGAAGCTCAGAGAACCCCAAAGAAGCGGGACCCAAAGAGGAACACACCAAGGCACATCATAATTACATTACGCAAGATCAAGAATAAGGAAAGAATCTTACAAGCAGCAAGAGAAAAGGAGACAGTTACCTACAAAGGAATTCCCATAAGACTGTCAGCAGATTTCTCTAAGGAGAACTTCCAAGCAGGAAGAGGCTAGAGAGAAATATTTAAAATCATGAAAAGCAAGGACCTACAACCAAGAATAATCTATCCAGCAAAACTGTCATTTAGAATGGAAGGGCAGATAAAGTGCTTCTCAGATAAGGTCAAGTTCAAGCAGTACATCGTCATGCAGCCTCTACTATATGAAATGTTTTTTTGTTGTTGTTGTTGTTTTTTTGTATTTTTTGTTTTGATTTTTTTAATTTTATTTTTTTGTTCAATTACAGTTATTTGTATCCTCTCCCCTCCCCTCCTCCCTTCCCCTCCAGCCCCACCTCTCCCCAGCCTCCCTCCTCCCCCTTAGTTCTGTCCATGTGTCCTCTACAATGATTCCTGAAAACCCTTCTCCCCATTGTCCCCTCCCTCCTCTCCCCTGTCTATTGTTAGACTGTTCCTAATTTCAGTGTCCCTGGTTATGTGTTGCTTGCTTTCTGCTTTTGTTGGTTATGCTC
>PVJI01031051.1:0-13406 GCA_004026765.1 Micronycteris hirsuta
CTAAGTTCTAATTGGTATCTTATATGCGTGGACAGTGCGTGCTCTCGGCTGGAATTGGCCCAGTGATGTGTGGGCACTAAGGGGAGAGCTGATCGCAGTGTCCTGTTGATTTGTAGCCGTTCTGGCTGACACAACTCTGTGGGTTGTTTGTAAGAGGCCGCTTTTGTCTCTCACGGCCATTATACTCTGATCCCAACAGCCGGGCACCTTGTTCTTTTTAAAATTTCTTTTTTTTTTATGTGTTGTTTTTTTTGTCCCCCCAGTTAGAATTCGGTAATTCTTCTTTCGGGCAGTACTGTCTTGCGAGAACGGGGGTGCGGCGTGCTGCTTTGCCCCGTTCCTTGTACCGATAAGGGGTGCCTTTCATGTCTAGGCACTCATGCCATCCCGTGGGGATTAGGGTGCTTGGCACTGGCGATGCGCCTGACGCCGTCTTAGAGATATCTGGAGTATTATTTGAGTTTAATTTTAGATGGTAGATAGTTGTTCCTTCTATTGCAGGAGTTCCCATAAAAAACATTAACATCTGAACTATTATTCTGGAGCTACCATAACAAATTACTACAACTTGGTTGGCTTTAAACAACAGAAATTCATTGTTGTAATTTTGGATTCTAGCAGTCCAAAATCAAGGTGTCGGCTGCGCTGTGCTCTCTCCGAGGGCTCTAGGGAAGAATTCTTCCTAGCCTTCCCCTAGCTTCTGGTGGTTGCTGGCAATTCTTGGTGTTCTTTGACTTGTAGCTGCATCACTCTAATTTCTGTCTGTGTTCACGTGGATGTTTTCCCTCTGTGTATCTTTTCTTACACTCTGTGTTCACGTTTCCCTCTTGAAAGAACATTAGTCATTGGATAGCGCCTACCCTCATCCAAATGACTTCATCCGAACCTGGTTATATCAGCAAAGACCCTGTTTCCAAGTAAAGGCACGTTCACAGGGTTAGGGTGGACAGGAGTTTTCGAGAGACACTCTTTCACCCAGAGCAGATTCTGATGTCATCTGTTACACGGCTTGCTTTTGGATTCAACAAGATGGACATCATGACCGAGTGGCTGCATGACATAGGACTGTAGCTACTCTGAAGAGCTAGTTTTTCATTTAATGTTTTCTTCCTTTTTCTTTCTTGTTTTACTGTTGGCAGTTTTAAATTATGCTATTTATGGTCTAGAAATGCACTGATCTTGTTATATTCTGATTAGGATGTATTCAAGGATATTTAAGTATATTTTTGTCTATTATGATCTGTCGTTTACTTTTAGTTTATTGTAACAAAGTGCATTTATAGCTCTAAAAGATACCTGTATTATTGAAATGCAACAACTTTGTGGCTTTGACTCTGAAACACTAGTCTCGGGCTCCTTTTTTCTTTCTAAAACAAATATTTTAATAGTACAGTTTTTAAAAGCTGGGCTTCCTAGGAGGCAGCTACAGTATCACATTATATAACAGAACACAGAGTACTTGGAATGCTTGTAACAAGATACAGAAAAATACCCTAGGCTTCAGTACTGAATTTAGGGCAAACTTTACATCAGTATTAATCATTTTAAAGCATCCTATTCTATACACATATCTTTTTTATTTTTATATTTCTTACAGGAATATTTTATTCAGAGTTGTTTATGTAAAGCCATGTGAAACTTTTTAAAGTCAAATTTTGCTTTTCGTGTGTTACTGTGTATTTACCTTTATTATTCATTTACCTTAAGAGGACTCGTATCTTTAACTTTTGGGTTTTTAGTACCTTTGCATAATTATTTATCACTCTTATTGGTTCAGACCACATTAAGGAATTTGGACTTCATTTTATGGCAGTGGGAAGATTTTGAAAGACTTTAAACATGATCCTAAAATACATAAGGATTTTAGAAAGATAAAAAAATTTTGCCTACTTTTGGTGAATTTGACTGTTTCTATTGCTGTCATTTTTCCAGGGATCAAAAACCTGTGATACAATGGTTTTTAATCATCCTGCTATCAAGAAATTTTTGGAATCACCATCTAGGTCATCATCTCCTGCCAATCAGAGATCAGAAACACCGTCAGCCAATCACTCTGAAAGTGACTCTTTATCCCAGCACAATGACTTCTTATCTGACAAAGACAACAGCAGCAATATGGACGCAGAGGAAAGACTCTCAAACAACGTGGACCAGAAGCCAAGTCGAAACACTGGAAGGGTATAGTTGGATGGACGGGAGGGAGCCAAAGGAGAAGGGAACTAGCGTTCACTAGAGTATGCACTTGTTATTTCATTTAACGCTTCTCGGAACCCTGGGAAATAAGTTAATTATGTCCCTTTTAGACATGGGGAAACTGAGTCTCAATGAGATTAACATTGTATTTGTCCACAAGTATCAGAACCTGTGTCTTTCTGATTTTAACATTCGGGGATGCTGTGCACGGCACAACCCCTAGTGCCGTTCCCTTAGATCCGAGAGAAGCCTTGAGGAGCTGGCAGTGCCCAGCGTCCTCCGCTCTGTCATGTTTATTCTCAAGAGCGGTGGCTCTTCAGCATTTTCCTCTGTGAAGCTTTATATTCTAAGATGCCTTGATAACTGGAGGAAATGTGATGAATAATAAATAGATTTGAAAACCATTTATTGCTCTTTGGTTCCACCAGTTTGTGGAGTTGCCATCTTACGCTCCTCTGAGGGTCTTGGTACAATGTTTGGCTGTAGCGGTGAACCCAGTGGTTTTTCTCAGGCAGGTGGTGTGTGATGGAGCAGATTTCAAGGTTGCTTTCCACATAGTCAGAGATCAAGGATATGATTTATTTTTGATAAAAACTAAATTTAAAAATGTTTCTGATTATAACTTCATGTATTCATTGCTGAAAAGTAAAAAGAATAGAAAAATTATTCATAATGCCACCAATCCAAAATCAAAATCTTAATGCCTGGATTTATTGTCTTTTTCAGTATTTTTTCTGGGAAAATACCATATATGTTTTTCTTTTTATAATTAAAAAGAATTCAGGTTGTGTTGGTCATTGGATTTAAGAATTTATAGTCTTTTATGTAATATACTTGCTTCTGTTTATGTAACAGATATTTAGTACTTCCTGTGTTTCAGGCACTTTTCTAAGAACTGTACAAAACAATCACGTGAGGTAAAAACTATTATCCTTATTGTATAGGTGAGGAAGTTGAGACAGAGAAGTCAAATAATTACCCAAGTTTTTCACATCTAGTATATGGAAGAACCAGACTTTAAACTCTAGCAGTCCACCTCCATAGTCAAACTTTAAATTAATCATTGTGTTTATATTGCTTCTCACTGAAAATGTTTGGTAGTACAGGCATTTGAAAAGAAAATAAATTCCATTGAGCCCTTTTCCCATTCCCATTTTCCAGATGCAGCCATTGTAATAGTTTCTCGGGTATCCCTCCACGTCCTTTTGCATACACAAAGCAGATGTGTATGCCTATTAAAAAACATACGTGTACACATGGAAATATAGTGTATAAACTTTTCGTCTCAACTAATGCAAAAATGATGGTAAAATTGTTCTTTTGTGCTGAGATGCCACAAAACCACAGAATTTTGTAATAAAATTCTGAGTTACTCCATTCATACCTTGTATGATTTTGTACTTCCTGCCTATTAAAAACTCTCCAGCTTAAAAATGAAAATTATGATTTCTTTCAGGACCCTTCTAGTGTTTCTGGCTCCCGTAAAACAGAGCAACGGAATGCTGATCTTACAGGAGATGAGACTTCACGACTTTTTGTAAAGAAAACAATAGTAGTGGGCAATGTGTCCAAGTGAGTATCCAGTCGAATTGTCTCATTGTCAGTTACCCACTTATGTTACTAGAACTCTGGCGTACTCTTATCATAGTATGACAGTAGATTGAGGTCTCAGGGATTTTTTTCCAAACTCTTAGTTGTTTTAAAAGTAAACTCAGATTCAGAGACTTGAGAGTCTGCCTTAGTTTGTCTGTTAATCTTTGATATAGAATAAAATTGTGCCTGGTAAAAATTTCTAAGACATGTGCTTTTACACAAGCATGTAAGTGTGGATAAGTTTGAAGGAATATTTGACTTCTTCTTACCTAGTTTTAACCTTAGGGGCCTTAGCTAGTTCCTAAAAATGTGTATTTGGTTGCCCAAATTGAAATGTTTTAAATTTGAAGCAGAAGATTGCAGAGCAGGTCTTGAAGACAGAATTCTCCCGAGTTAAAGGGCTATCTTTAACAGTATGACCTCATGCTGTTTTGTGGGAACATTAGCCTTTTTGCAAAATATCTACGAATGGGTAAAGATATAAAGCTTCAAATAGCATAAAAATGTTATTTCCTCAAAAAGTCTTAATTGCCCTTTTCCAGCCTCATTAGGTGCACTTCCTCTGTTTTCCCGTGTCATTTTTCTCATGTAGTCATTTCCTATTTTCATACATTTTCTCCAAGTCAGACGGGAATCTCTTGTGTAGGAAGTGTGTCTTACTTGTTTTGTACCTTAAATAGTTGATGTTCAGTAAATATTTGATTGAAGAATACATTGATCCACTTATGGAAATTGTAATTAGATTCAATTATTAAATAAAGGATTTGGAATTATAATGATTATCTAGGGAAAAATAAGATTGGGGGACTCTTCCAAGTCCCCGTTAATGGACCACTAATAACAAACAAGATGTACTTTAAAAATCTCAGGATACTAAAAACAAAGATTCTTACTGGTCTTTGTCAGAGATGTGCAATCCATGGGCTGCATGTGGCCCAACACAAAATCATAAATTTACTTAGAACATTTCTTAGTTTTATTACTTAGATATGTACGTTTTCTATATTAGTGGTCACAAACTTGGGACCTGCTCACTGATTTTAGAAGATTATCAGAAGGGCCACTATCTAATTAAGGTTGTTATGTGGGGACTTTTCTGCTTATCTGTGGTGGTAGGTAGCACAGAAGTTATGCACGGACCTTTTTATAGCTCATCAGTTTTCGTTAGTGTTTGTGTATTTAATGTGTGGCCCAAGATGACTCTTCTTCCAGTGTGGCCCAGAGATGCCAAAAGGTTAGACACCCCTTGATCTATGTAATAGTATTTGTTTGTTTGTTTGTTTCAAAGATTTTTATTTCCTTTTTTTTTTCACGACTTTATTTATTTATTTTTAGACAGAAGGGAAGGGAGGTAAGAAAGAGAGTGAGAGAAACATCAATGTGTAGTTGCCTCTCATGTGGCCCCAACTGGGGACCTGGCCTGCAACCCAGTCATGTGCCCTGACTAGGAATTGAACAGGCGACCCTTTGGTTCGCAGCCTGCGCTCAATCCACTAAGCTACACCAGCCAGGGCTTTATTTACTTATTTTTAGAGGGGAAGGGAAGAAGAGAGGGAAACATCAATGTGTGGTTGCCTCTCATGCTCCCCCTTCTGGGGACCTGGTCCATAACCCAGGCATGTGCCCTGACTAGGAATCAAACTGGTGACCCTTTGGTTCACAGGCTGGCACTAAATCCACTGAGCCACAGCACCTCGGGCTATATCATGGTATTTAAATAGAAGCAGAAAATATAACAAAAACGATTTGATTTTTTTTTTTTTATAAATTACTTTAGAGTTAGCATGTGTTCACCTAATGGGACTAAATAGTTCTTGTGAAGTGTTAGAGTCCAGGTCTTAACTAAGGTACAGGACAGGTCAGCCCAGAAAAAGCCCAAACTAGAAATCTAGATAGACTCACCAGGCCACAAGAATATTGAAGAGAAACAGTCTTTGACATTTTCAAACAATTAGTCTAATTTGGAGACTTTTAAAAATCAGCTAGAACGAAAATACTGGTTAATCACGGATTTTAAGTAGATAGGAATGAGTGGCATGAAGTTGTAAAGTCTTTTCTGGGGGAAGGTAAAAATACTGATATACTGTAGACTTTGTTAAGAGTGCTTGCTGGAATACATAAGATAACTAAAAGAATAGATACAGAGATTTAAACTTTAAAAGTCTTAAGAGGGAGTGAATATTGAATTAAAAAGGGGGAAAAAACTGATTCTAGAAAAAGGCAAGCAAGAGCAGGAGGAGGGATATGAAGAAAAGGAAAAAAGACAAATAGTATAAAACAATTGAGTAACAACAAATCTAAAAATATCAACAATCATAAAAATAGATATGGATTTAACCAGTTAAAATATAGTAATTGTTATATTGAGATAAGATAACCTAAATTCAGATCTCTGTATTTATCAATGACATCTAAATACAGAAAGATTGAAAGTAAATAAGTAGGATCTTGCTCCTGCCATATGCCCTCAGTTTGGCTCAAATAAACTGTTAGAAAAAAAAATTTTTTTTAAATCTAAAAAAAGAAAGAAAACAAGCAAATAGATAAGTTATAGCCAGGACATACTAACTAAAGAAAACCAGTGTGGCACATTGATACCAGGTAAAAAACACTTTGAGACCAAAGGCATTCATTCATAGAGGTAAAGAAAATTACTGTATAGTGATAAAATGTTCTGTTCACCGAGAAGATAAATAAGTTCTAAGCTTCTCTGCACTTGATAACATAATCTTAAAATGTCTTAACATGATAACATAGCCTTAAAATAGAATCACAAGCAGAAATTGCCAAATGCAATACCATACTGAGAGACTTTATATACATCTCTCAGTAATTGATAGATCAAGCAAACTACTCATATAAATATAAAAAATTGGAATATCAGTTAACAAAACTTGATCTAAAGTACACATCAAGAACATTATACAAAACAATTAAAAGAGAAACATTTTTTTAAGCACAGAAGGAACATATATGAAAATAGACTATATAGTAAGCCATAAGGCAAGCTTCAACAGAAGACTTGTATCACACAGAATATTTTTCCTGACTGCTAGTGCAGTGAAGTTAAACGTCAGTGACATTAGGATAACTGGAAAACCTCTATGTTACCTGGAAATTCATAGCACTTCCCCAAAACTCATAAATCAGTGAAAAATCACATTAATATAATCAGAACTAGATAAAATTAAAAGCTGTAGGATAATACTAAAGAGATAGTTAAAGGGAAATTTATAGTCTTAACTGACTACAGTAGAAGAAAAGCTTAAAATTAATTAATTAGATGAAATAATGGAGTGGGGGAAGCAAAGACATTAGAGAGGAAATAAATATAGCGTACATAAACCAGGTGAAATTAAGGAAAAAAGACAAATATTAATGAAAAATATTACAGATACTTCACTATTAAAGAAATAAGAAATTATGTACATCTTTATGCCAGTACATTTGAAAACTTAGAGGAAATGAAGAATTCCTAGAAAAATACAACTTAAAGTGACTCAATAATGGAAAACTTTTAATAGTCTTAGAATACTAAGTAAGCTTAATTATTGATTTTTAAAATATTCCTGTGACAAAATCAAACCAAACCCCTTGGCTTAGATTGCTTTACAGGCTGAGCGAGCAGATTATTCCATTTGTATACAGAATCTTCTGGGGGGAAAGGGACAACACTTACCAACGTACATTATGAGCATATCCTAACTTTACTAATAAAGCCTGACAGGGAGTTCATAAGAAAAAGAAAATTATAGGACATTCGCACTTAAGAATAAAGATGCAAAAATTCTGAACAAATCCTTAGCAAACTGGATTCAGTTACTATAGAATGGTAGTCATGAGCAAGAAATGCAAGTTTGGATTAACATTGGAAATCAATAAATATAATAGACACATTAACAGATTAAAGAAAATAAACATAGTCGCCTCAAAAAAATGCAGAAACAACATTTGACAAAACTCAACATCTATTGATATTTGTAATCTTCATGGCAGACTTGGAATTTAGTTAATTGAGATAAAGAATATGTTCAGCCTGGATGGTGTGGCTCAGTGGATTGAGCATGGGCCTGCAAACCAAAGGGTCACGGTTCAATTCCCAGTTAAGGCATATGTCTGGGTTGCAGGCCAGGTCCCCAGTAGGGGGTGTGCAAGAGGCCATCACACATTGATATTTCTCTCCCTCACTTCTTCCCTTCCCCCCTTTCTCAAAATAAAGAAATAAAATCTTTTTAAAAAAGTGTATCTTCAAAAAATCTACAGCAAAATATCATACTCAGTGATAAACTTGGAAGTCTTCCCTTTAGGAATTGGGAACAAGTTCTGGTTGGTGTGGCTCAGTGGGTTGAGCACTGGCCTGCAAACCAAGAGGGCGTCGGGTTTAATTCCCTGTCAGGGCATGTGCCTGGGTTGCAGGCCAGATCCCCAGTTGGGGACGTGAGAGAGGCAACCAATCAATACTAATTTCTCTCCTTCTCTTTCTCCCTGTCCTCCCTTCTCTCTAAAATATAAAATACTTTAAAAAAATTAGAAACAAGACAAAGGCCTGGTGTCAATACTCCTATTAAGCATTGCTTTTGGAGATACTAATGTAAAATTTTAAAAATTAAAAAATTATGGATTAGAAAAATAAGATACAAAATGTCATTAACAGATCATGTCTATGTAGAAAAATCAAACAATTTTTGATAAAGTTTTAGAGTTAATGAGAGAAGTCAGCAAGATTGTTGAATATAATAACAATATACAGAAGTCTCTTGTTTCTGTGTGGCAGCCACAAAATTGGAAAACATGATTTTTAAAAGATATATTTGCTATAGCAATAAAAATACAATAAACAAAATACATGTTGGCCTTCCATGAAGAATTATAAAAACTTTATTAAAAGACATGAAATAACTAAGTAGAGCAGTATATCCATGTTCATGAGTAGGAAGGCTCAGGACTGTCAAATTGTCATGTAGATATTCTGATTAAAGTCCCATAGGGTTCATGAATTTCAGACTGCTTTTATATGTGGAAGAGCAAAGAGTCAAGGCTGTACAAGAATATTGCTGAAGAAGAACTAGGTTAGGCAGCTTCACCTACTGCATCACCAGGGATAGCCATAGGCATAGACAACCCACATAGAAAGTCATTACCATATTTTCCAACAGAATGTGATAAGGGGCCTCATGAAATAAAAACAACTGCAAAAGGGAAGGCTAAAGTACTAGTTTTACTATCAACAGGACTTAAGGGAATGGCTTGTTTTGACTTTGAAAAGGCCAAACCAGTGTCAACATTCTTGGTGGCAATAAGTAGGAACCAGAAGTCCAAAGTTCTAGCACCCTGAAGCCTGCATGAAGTCAACTCAAAGTCTGGCAGGGGTGTCCAGCCCGAACACAGGCCGCACACAGCCCAGCGTGGCTGTGCATGCAATCCAACACAAATTCCTAACAGGGTTTTACTTGGAACCTTTTTTTTGCTTATCAGTTTTCGTTAGTGTTTGTGTATTTAATGTGTGGCCCAGAGACACCAAAAGGTTGGACACCCCTGGTAGAGGTTCCCTAACCCAAGCATAAAATATTTATCAGTTTATTTCTACATCATGTACCCACTTGGTGGGAAAAGCAAGGTTGATTTTTTAAAATTGCATAGTAATCAGAACATGAAACGAACTTTAGGGGAATGCCCTATAGACCATAAAACATTTAAAAGAAAAGAATTAAGTGCACAGACTCACTTGGGCTAGCTGATATAGCTCTTAAATCTTGCTGCAATTCAAATTTTTTTAATTAACATTTTTTCAGCTTTATTGAGGTGTAATTGACAAAAATGTAAGTTATTTTAAGTGTACATTGTGATTGTTGGGTTCTCACATCGAGTTCATGTACACACCTATGATCACCTCACTTGCTGATCATTTTTTGTTGTATGGGAACATTTAAGTTCTATTCTCTTAGCAAATTTATAGTACCATGTTACCATCTATATTCATTATATTATACCTTATATCCTCTGTTATAGCTGAAAGTTAGTACCCTCTTACCAGCCTCTGTATTTTCCCCTGCCCTCCGCCCTGGCAACCTTTTGAAGATCCCACATATAAGTGATACTGTACAGTATCTGTCTTTCTCTTGCTGGCTTATGTGACTTAGCATAATGCTTTCAAGGTCCATCCATGTTGTCACAAATACAGACTCTCCTTTTTTCGTGTTTCATGGCTGAATAATACTCCATTAAATATTGTGTACATGTATGTATGTACATATGTGTACATATAAATAAATAATCACATCTTCATTCATTCACCTGTTGATGGACACTTATTTCCTTGTCTTCGCTGTTGTAAAAGATGCTGCAGTGAATGTGGGCGTGCAGCTATCTCTTTGGTGTCGTGTTTTCATTGTCTTTGCATGTATATGTACACACAAAAATGGGGTAGTTCTCTGTTTTTAGTTTTTGCGGAATCTCCACACTGTTTTCCATAGTAGCTGCACCATTTACATTCCCACCAGTAGTACACAAGGTTTTCCTTTTCTCCATGTTCTTGCCAACACTTGTTATATCTTGTATTTTTTTTTAATTTTTTTCAGTTACAGTTTACATTTAGTATTATTTTGTGTTAATTTCAGGTGACCTCTTGTATTTTTGACTATAGCCGTTCGAACAGATGTGAGGTGGTAATGCAGTGTGGATTTGATTTGCGTTTTCCTGATGTTTAGTGATACTGACCAGTTTCTCATATACTTGTTAACCATTTGTATGTCTTCAGGAAAAAATGTCTGTTCAGTTCCTCCATTTTTAAATCAGTTTTTTTTTTGTTTGTTTTTTGAGTGGTGGGGGCTATCGAATTATGTGACTCCTTTACTTATTTTGAATATTAACTCCTTATTAGATATATGAATTGCAAGCTTTCCCCCCATTTTGTAAGTTGCTTTTTCATTTTGTTGATGATTTCCTTTCCTGTGAAGAAGCTTTTTACTTTGATGAAGCCCCACTTGTTTATTTTTGCTTTTGTTGCCTTTGCTTTTGGTGTCAAATCCAAAAGTCATTTGTCAGACCAGTGTCAAGGAGCTACTCCCTATGTTTTCTTTTAGGAGTTTTTGTTTGTTTGTTCTAGGTATTAAATTTAAGTCATTAATCTATTTTGAGTTGATTTTTGTATGTGGTGCAGATGGGGTTTCATTCTTTTGCACATGGCTGTCCAGTTTTCCCAACACCATTTTTTGAGACCATCCTTTCCCCACTGTATATATGAGCTCCTTTGTTGTATATATAAATAAACCATATATGCATGGGTTTGTTTCTGGGCTCTATTCTGTTCCACTGATCATAGGTCTGTACCATACTGTTTTACTTACTATACCTTTGTAGTATAGTTTGAAATCATCAGTCAGTGGGATTCCTCCAGCTTTGTCCTTTTTTTCATACAGATTTTTGGATTATTTTTTTCTATTTCTGTGAAAAATACCTTGGAATTTTGATAGGGATTGCACTGAATCTGTAGATCTCTTTGGGTAGTGTGGACATTTTAACAATGTTCTTCTAATCCATGAACATGGAATGTCTTTCCATTTATTTGCATCTTCTGTTTCATCATTTTATTGTAGTTTTCAGTGTCCAGGTCTCATCTCCTTGGTGACAATTTATTGCTAAGTATTGTTTTTGATACTATTATAAATTTAATTATCTCGATTTTTCATTTCAATAGATTATTGTTAATGTATAGAACCACAACTGACTTTTTATGTTAATTTTATGTCCTGTAACTTTACTGAATTTATTTGTTCTAACAGTTTTGGGGGAGAGTCTTTAGGGTTTTCTATATACAATATCATGTTATATGCAAATAGAGACAGTTTTACCTCTTCCTTTCTGATTTATTTCTTTTTCTTGCCTGATTGCTCTTGTAGGACTTCCAATACTGTGTTGAGTAAAAGTGATGAGAATGAGCATCCTTGTGTTCTTGATTTAGAGGAAAGCTTTTAGTATTCCCACCTTTGAATATATTAGCTGTGGGCTTGTTGTATATGACCAGTATTATGTTGAGGTATGCTCTCTCTACACCCAGTTTACTGAGTTTTTATCATGAATGGATGTTGATTTTGTCAGGTGTCTTTTTGGCATCTCTTAAGATGATCATATGACCTTTATCCTTCATTTCATGAATGTGGTATATCATATATCCCATTGGTTGATTCATGGCTGTCAAGCTTCCTTGCATCCCTGGAGTAAATTCCATTTCGTTATAGTGTATGATCCTTTTAATGTACTCTTGAATTTTGTTTGCTAATATTTTGTGAGGGTTTTTGCTTATACTGGCCTGTAATTCTTTTCTTGTAGTGCCCTTGTTTGGCTTTGGTGGCCTTGTAAAATGAGTTTCTAAGTGTATCCTCCTCATCTGTTTTTGGAGAAATTTGAGAAGTATAGCTGTAAATTCTTCCTTAAGTATTCGGTAGAATTTACCCTTGAAGCCGTCTGGTCCTAGAATTTTTCTTTGTTAGGAGTTTTTTTTGATTACTGATTCAATCTCCTAACTACTATTTGATCCAATTTTCTATTTTTTTTTTATGATTCAGTCTTGCTAGGGCGTATGTTTCTAGGAATTCATTTCTTCTAGGTTGTCCAGTTTTTGGCACATAATTGTTAGTAGTCTTGTGATCCCTGGTGTCCGTGCGGCGTCGGGCATGGCGCCTCTTTCACTCACAGTTGTATTTGAGCCCTCACTTTTTTCTTAGAAATGTGGCTAAAAGGTCTTTCAGTTTTAACTTTTTTTTTCTAAAGAATCTTTTTTATTTATTTATTTTTTATAGAGAGGAGAAAGGAGGGAGAAACAGCAATGTATGGTAGCCTCTCACATGGCCCTCACTGCGAACCTGGCCTGCAACCCAGGCATGTGCCCTGCTGACTGGGAATCGAACCGGGACCCTTTGGTTCCCAGCCCGTGCTCAATCCAATGAGCTACACCAGCCAGGGCAGTTTTGTTTAACTTTTTAAGAAACCAGGTCCTAGTTTCTTTTATCTTTTTTATTGTCACTTTAGTCTCCTTTAGTCTTTGATATTTCCTTTTTTCTTCTAAGTTTCGGCTTAGTTTATTTTACTTTTTTTGTAGTTCCTTGGGATGTAAAGTTAGGTTGTTTCTTTGAGATCTTTTTTCTTAACATAGGCTTTTATTGGTATAAACTTCCTTCTTAGAATTGCTTTTCCTGCATCCCTTAAGTTTTGATGTGTTATATTTCCATTTCAGTTGTCTCAGAACACTTTTTTATTTCTCTTTTGATTTCTTCTTTGACCTAGTTGTGGTTCAGTAGCATGCTGTTTAATCTCTACATAATTGTGAATTTTTCAGTTTTCTGTTTGTAGTTTATTTTTAATCTTGTTTTAAGTAGGTGATAATTATTTTGTTAGGTTTTTGAAGGAAAGAAAAGAATTCAGTTTCTTTTTTTCTTTCTCCTTTAGGTATATACCTCCCGATAAAAGAGAAGAAAATGACCAGTCAACCCACAAATGGATGGTGTATGTCCGAGGGTCTCGTAGAGAACCCAGCATTAATCATTTTGTCAAGAAAGTTTGGTTCTTCCTTCATCCCAGCTATAAACCCAATGACCTTGTGGAAGTTAGGTAAGCGTTCTTGC